>JACEFO010000124.1:0-74130 GCA_015342445.1 Digitaria exilis
AACCCCCACTTTCCCCAAGCTATTGTCACTTCTCCGGCGAGAATTCGAGATTTCCCCCAAATCGCGATTTTCGGCCGCCGGAGCACCCGCACGTCGAGACCCTACTCCGAGCCGTCCCCGAGGTCAACCGAGCACGCCATTAGCTTCTCGAGCTCCACTGGTGCTCTAGGACCCTCAAAACCTCGACGAACGCCCCGACCTCACCGGCGTAGAAGCCGCGGCGGCCGCGCCGCCACTACCTCGTCGCCGGCAAAACTCCGACCATCCCCGGCCTCCAACCGTCCCCAACCGACTCGTGTGACCCAGGATGCTTTTCCCCCACTTCCCTGAGTCTAGTTCGCCGCCGTTTGGCCGGCGCAACTCCGGCGAAGCCGAGGGCATAACTTCATCGTCTTTCGTTGTCTAGGGCCTCTGTGCAAAGATCAGGACTTGTTCGTGAAAGTTTTTTGAAAGTTCTAGGGTTCCCTGCGGGAAAGATTCTTAAATCTAGAATTGTTTTTTCCCGAATCTTGTAAAATTCCATTAAAAATCGTACAAAAATCAGAAAAAATGCCACAAAAATACTCCCTGGATTCGTGAGAGTCTAAACTACAATCTCCTTTAGACATGTGTATGCTTTTGATGAACTGTTTTTGAATTAAAATTCAAACTATAGAAATTGAAAGTTGTGCACCATTTCAAATCCAGAGCTCCGCTAGGGTTGATCTTTGGATATGTTTGTGTGTAGTGACTTTTGGACAGCTTGTGTCCAAAGGGGACCTAAATATGAACTGTAGCTCCAGTTATGAATTAAAATGTGATTTCTGTCTTTTGCAGTGCAGAAATCATTAAAAATAATCTGTGCAGTCAAAAATCACCATTTTGCTCCAGAGGACTAAAAACTTGTTAGCACACCTGTTAAAAATGAAAAACTTAATTTTTGCTCTGTGTAGGCTAGCAAATAAATTAATATGTGTTTTTGGATAGAAAATTTTTGAGGACTGTCCAAGGGTTATTTTGAGCCACCACTTGGCCAGAACCCTCCGCATGCTTATGACTAGCTTTGGTAGGAAAATCTCCTGAATGGATGAATTTTCAATTTTATATGAATTTATTTCACTTAAGCAGATAGCTGTTTAATATATTTTTAATAATTATGTGTAGCTCAAAATTAGCTAAATTTGGAGTGAGCTTAGCTCTTATACTCCAGTAGCTGTCATAAAGTTTATAGGTAAAAATGTTGAGCACAAATGGAGAAAACAAAAATAGGAAAGAATCTAGGTGGAAAAATTGATTTATATAAAAGAATAAACTTTTTGGTTAATTAGTTAGAATAAAATGGATGGACTCTGAAATTTCAGAACGGCACCCTAAATTGTGAAGTAGTAAATAGAACTCTTTTATATATGTACACAATCACCATCGAAGTCAAATAAAACTTTTCCCACATCTCTACCCCTGTTTTTGTGAAGAGAATAGTAATGCTTAAGCATGTCTAGGTGAATATGGCCTTCAAAGGCCTTAGTCATAGAATCTTTAGGCAGCCGCCTTAAGTTATGCATCTCATGTAGAAGGCGCCATCCCGGACGGCAACTACCACCTCATTCCCGCAGACGAGGAGAAGTCCCGGAGGAAGGTGCCGGTGCAAGAGCGACCAACCCGGAGGCTAACCCTAGCTTGAGCAAGAAGGCAAGCCCCGGAGCATGACCTGACTTTAAAATTATGCATCTATAAATTTTCCTATGCTTGTGCATTTACGTTTCAAGGAGTTGATTGAATACCTTAGCTGCACATTTCCTAGTACCTATGAATTGCAACACTAGTATGAAAGGATCGATAGGGGCATTGCTTTAGGTCCGTTACAAGTCGAGTGATTTCCTGTCACTCGCGAACATAGGAATTGCTTGTCTTTACTTATGTTGGAATCATAAGGATTGACGGGCGGGATGATAGATGTAGACCTCCCGTCCGTGTATGATAATTGATTTAAGGTCGAAATGTGTAGTTGAGTGTGTCAAGTTTTTGAACGTACCACATGCATGCCAGTATATGGGAGCCGGTAAGCCCGGTACCAGATTGAAGCAGCTAGGGCCGATAGCCATCTCTCCTTGGAAACTTTGTTTTCCCCTGCCGTACACTTGTGGATATATGCGTGAGACTGTGAGTGAAGCAGTAAACCTTTATCCTAAGGAAATGGACCCGGTTCCGAATTGTGGATCGATGGGAAAGGTTGAGAAACGCTTGTACCTTTTATAGCAAGCATAGTATCCGTGTATGTTGGGTTTTCCCTGGCCAGGTAGCAGAAATTCGGTTCGAACTGTCCGCTTCTCGCGGTTAATGAGACTGCTTGACCGCCTTGCTACATTGAGTAACAAGTGAAATTATGAGATACATGAACTTGTTGTCTGAATTAAATTGTATTGCACCACTTGTATGCTTAGAGAGGATGCTAATCTAGAATGGTTAAATTTACTAGAATATGATGCTAAAATTGAAAGCAAGGACTTACTTTAGTTGCTTTTTGGCAAACAAACCCACCAGCCAAAAGCCTCTCATTGTCTAGATGTCGGTGATGTAGTTTTCACCCGACGGGTAAGCCTTGCTGAGTATTAGTATACTCAGCCTTGCTTGTGGCAATGATTTACAGGTACACCTTTGGATGTCGATGCCTTGTCTTGGCCTACCCAGGTTCCACCTGGCTGGCACATCGAATGGGTTCCGTCCTCTGCCGAGGATCGAGAGGAGTATCATCGTGGCAGGCTTCAGCACGGTGTTACTTGTATCGTCGTTAGCTTTCGTTCGCTGCTATGAACTTAAAATTCCGCTGTAATGAAACTTTTATTCCGCTGCAAAACTTTCGTACTCTGATTTAAATTTGAACTTGGTTTGTAATAACTGTGATACCTATTTGTGTAAGTTAATTTGTGGAATGTTGTAATCTCTGGAACTCACCTTCGTGTGGGCGTGCTGTTGTTTCGATTAAGAAAAGTACGTGGTTTAATCGGGTTTAATCCGACGGCGCTCCAGCTTATTCTGGATTAAGTGCCTGACTACATGATTAGTGGTCCCAAGGCACTTAACTTGGAATAATTTCGGAGTGGACCGCCACAGCTGGCATCAGAGCCGAAGCAGCGCACCGGAGAGAGCAACAAACCTTTAATAAACATTTTTTTTGAATAAAATTTGCCAACTCGTACTTCCGCCGCGCCTCGCGAAGGAGGGTTATTATTAGGACCGCTAAGGATGTTACCTAGAGCGTGAAGCCTATGTGGGTTAAGGATCACGATATGATAGGTGGCAAATAGTATATTATACTGACTTCCAGCACATTTCATTCTGTCATTTACTTTACGCAATGGTGGGCGCAAGGTACGGCGATTGCTGTAACGTACCACGGCACTATATGAAAATATAGTGGCGGCACATAGTCAATACGCTGTGACGGCGTATGAAACTAGAATAGCATGGTGGGGCGCAAGGTACGGCGATTGCTGTAGCGTACCACGACATCATATGCAAATATGATGGCGGCACAAAGTCAATACGCTATGTCGATAGCGTATGAAACTGTCAATATGTTGCCTTGGTGACATATGAACATTGCCCGTTCAATGTTAAACGTTCGGGTGCCACCTCTATAGTGGGTGGTAATGAATGGAGACGCTTTCGTGAGTGCTGGCACGAAAGGTTGATTATACATGCTCTGGAATGGAATTTTCTGCAGGTACACTAACCGCGATTCCGTATGACTAAACGGTTAGAAAAGTTCGGCTAGATAATATAGGGAGAGACGGATATTGCCTAGCCACCGGCACTAACTTCGTAAGCCAAAAGTTTATTGGCATGTGTGTTGGCGAGAACGAATAGGCCGCTCATGCATTGCATCTCACTGATTTAATATCGAATTTTAACACATGACCGAATTGAACCGCCGTCAAAGAAATTGAAATCACAACCAAAAATCCTGCTGAGAACAATCTGTTTGCACCCTTAATTCGGAATTGAAAACGTTGTCAAATGAAAAAGTGTTCAACATGAAAGTTGTCATAAATATTATGAAGTATACGCTGTAGAATGTTCAACGAAAATGGTTCAGTAAAATTGGAGTTTTGCTAAAAATGGTAACCCCCTGTCTGCTGGAAATTTCTGGGGACAGTGAGATAAAAATTGAATTTTTACACCATCTTAACGACAGTTTCTGCTCAAACCTCCAACATGAAACTTGTTAGGAATTACTTAAACAATGTTCTGGCCAAATTTGGGAATTTTTGAGCTTGTAGATTTCGAGTTTTGTAATCTTTACCACCCTGCACAGAATCTGTTTTTGTTCTTTGGCGCTAACCGGTTCTCACCCTTGCCCCTTTTTCTTTTGGTTCAGATGGACGCCCTCGCTGACCTGGCTAGCTACCCCAACGACGTGTCCTTCTCTGATTGCTTAGGATGGGAAGGCTTCCCTAACATCTTGTGGTCGGTTTTACAGCCGCTTGACTACCCTACACCGCCACAGTATGAGAGGGACTATCATCCGGGACCGCGGTGTGACTCGTTCCCGTGTGCGATTGGTGGTATATCGCCGCCCGCCGTGTCCTAGCTCCCCCACCTGGACGGTGGAAGTTCACGGACACCACATGGAGACGACGTGCGAGCTAGCTGCCTTGAATGGCATTAGCTCCTTTGTGGCTCAGAACCAGGAGTTGGTTGAGCATCAGTTACTTGGATTATTCCCACCGACTCAGCCGGATGATCCCCACTGGATGAGGCGTTACCTTAGTTCCCCTCTGAGGATGGCAGAGATCCCCGTCGCTGCAGCCGCCTTGATGATGAGGTGGATGCGGGCGTATCACCGTTTGCAGGCACTTCTTGGACGGTCACAGAGCGAGATGCTCAACATTGCTATGGACATGTCCGCTCGTGCCCGTGACATAGGGGTTGAGAGGACCTCCTTGTCCATTGAGGTGACCACTAGAGATGCCATGATTGCTGACCTGGAGAGGCAATTGAAATGACCTCCACATTGCACACAACAACACTCAAAATGAGTTAGCACAAACTAGAGATGAGCTTGAGGAGGCACATGGTACCTTGGAGCATGCAAATGCTATGCTTGCCGCCCACGACGCTCAGCACCTTCTTGACCAGCAAGGAGGGGATGTGGGTGGTGAAGGAGAGGCCCCAGATTCCGACATGGACACTGAGGACGACATGCCACCCCTCCCAGCTCCACCTTCACCTATGGGCAGCGAGGCTACCGCTAACAACCTAGATGATTTTTAGGTGTGGTAGTGGCAAGTTTACTCCTCCGCTAGGCCTAGATTTTGGCTTCATGTTGTAATAGGCTAGATGGAGTTGAGCTCCTCCTTTTATCTTTTGGTGGCAATGTGAATTAATGATGGGGATGTGTGATCAAAACTTGATGAAGTGTAATAGCTGTGTTGAAAACATTCTGCAGCTAACCTGGTTTTAATTATTGATGGGTTTTCCATTCATTTCTGGGCTGTGATGTGAACTGCAAAATTGTTTGGAATTTGTCAAACAAAATGATCACCAAATTGCAACCCCATTGGTTAAGCGAAATAAAAATGGCAACCAAAACACTACAGCTCGGCCTGCTGAAAAACAGCAAATGCAGAGAGCTAAAGATTGAATTTTTCTGCTTAGTTCCAGTCCGAAGTTGATTCTGAGCCCAACATGAAAGTTGTAGAGCACAAAATTTTAGAGCTACTGACCGAATGGGAGCATTTGACTTGTTTCCTGTTGGGAGATATGATTTTTCTTCCGAACTACGTGCTGATGGGTCATTCTGCGCAGTATACTTCAATATGTTGTCACATTCTATCTTGTCATCTATTATGCAAGCTTATGAAATGTGGCTAATACAAGTCCCTACTGCAGATGGCAATCACCCGCAGCGGTCACGACGCTAGTGGCTCCAACGCTAACCAGCAGGGGCCAGAGGGGCAGCAACAGCCACCGCCACCTCCTCCACCGCAGCAACCTCCGACGTGGCAGCAGCTGTATGCCCCGCAAACGGAGATTCTCCGGAACCTGCAGCATCAGCAGCAGATGATGCAGCAGCAGATGCTTCAGCAGGGAGGTCAACGGGCCCCTCAGCCTCAGGTGGCCAGATATGAGGATTTTCTGGCAATGCACCCGCCGATTTTCTCTAGAGCTGATGAGCCCTTGGAGGCCGACACCTGGATTCGAGCCATCGAGTCCAAGTTCACCATCCTGGCGACGCCTTGCACCTCTAACCGCAAGGTCGTGGTCGCGGCGCAGCAGCTCCGCGGCCCAGCTCTCCTTTGGTGGGAGAACTACCTGGCCCTGCTGCAGGAAGGTCATGTAGTTGAGTGGGATGAGTTCAAGGCTGCATTCAAGGCTCATCACATTCCGGCCGGTCTGGTAGAGCGGAAGTTGAATGAGTTTTTGGCGCTGACCCAGGGTACCCATACAGTGCTTCAGTACGCCCAGGCCTTCAATGGTCTGTGCCCCTACGCGGGTCATCACGCCGACTCGGACGAGAAGAAGCTAGAGAGGTTCCGACGTGGCCTTAACACCAAGTTGAAGGCACAGTTGGCCACCACCCGTGCTGCCACGTACGGCGATCTCGTGAACCTGACCATTGCCCAGGAAGACGCCAATGTGGTGCACAAGGCGGAGAAGAAGAGGAAGACTCCCGCTGGACCGTCGAGCGCGTAGCCACAGAGGTTCCGCTTGGTTCCCCCGGCTGCACCGCAGGGACAGTCCAGGACACCTCAGGGAGGTGGATGGGTTGCTAGGCCGCCACAGCCTAACGCGCCCCATTTCCCTCCACCGCCGCAGCAGCAGCAAGCACCAAGGCAAAATGCACAGCAGCCAGCTCGCCCTGGAGCCGGCTATCAGTGTTTCAAGTGTGGAAGTAAAGACCACTTTATCAAGGATTGCCCGCAGAACAAGCAGCAAAACCAGTGCCCGGGAAATCAGCAAGGCAAGGGCAGGCAGCAGCAGCGTGTGCAGGTTCGACAAGGGCGGCTCAACTACACCACCTTGGCCGACCTACCCGAGGGAGCCCCAGACATGACTGGTACCTTCCCTATCTGCACTCAACCTGCTGTGATATTGTTTGATTCCGGGGCAACACATAGTTTTATAAGCACAAGATTTCATGTGAAATGTGGATTAAAATCGTACCATACCAAATCATCTTATGTGATATCAACTGCGGGAGGTAAAATTGCATCCAACCAAGTCACCCGAAAAGTTCCGATCAGGCTGGGAAGTAAAACATTTCCTACTGATTTGATTCTGCTTGGTATGGAAGGGATTGACATTGTGTTAGGAGCCAATTGGATGACTCAACATAAGGTTGTCCTAGATGTTGCGGAACGAGTTGTTGAGATAAACTCGCCTACGCATGGCCCGAGTGTGCTATATCTGCCACAACGGACTCGTGGCGATGGGTGTGCTTATACAATGGTAGAAACCCAACTAAAGGACATTCCGGTGGTATGTGAGTATGCCGATGTATTTCCGGATGACTTACCTGGGATGCCGCCGGATAGGGACATTGAATTTGTGATTGAACTTCAGCCTGGCACAGCACCTATATCAAAGAGACCCTATAGAATGCCACCCAACGAACTGGCTGAATTAAAAATACAACTCCAAGAATTGTTGGATAAGGGTTTCATTCGTCCAAGCGTATCGCCTTGGGGATGTCCCGCTATCTTTGTGAAGAAGAAGGACCATTCCTTGAGGTTGTGTATTAATTACTGGCCTCTCAATGCGGTAACTATTAAAAACAAGTACCCACTCCCCCGTATTGACATCTTGTTTGACCAACTAGCTGGCGCCAGAGTGTTCTCCAAGATTGACCTTCGTTCTGGCTATCACCAAATCAAAATCAGGCCTTGTGACATTCCAAAGACTGCCTTTTCCACACGTTATGGGCTTTTTGAATTCTTGGTTATGTCTTTTGGACTCACCAATGCCCCAGCCTACTTCATGTACCTCATGAATTCGGTCTTCATGTCTGAACTAGACAAGTTTGTGGTGGTTTTCATTGACGACATTCTTATATATTCTAAGAATGAGGAAGAGCATGCTGAGCACCTTCGCATTGTTCTTCAAAGGCTGAGAGATCACCAGCTCTACGCCAAGTTCTCCAAGTGTGAATTCTGGTTAGAGAGCGTGAAGTTTTTAGGTCACACGGTTTCCAAGGATGGTATATCCGTGGATCCAACCAAAGTGCAAGAGGTGCTAGATTGGCAACCACCTACTTCTGTCCACGAGATTCGGAGTTTTCTGGGTTTAGCCGGTTATTACCGCCGTTTTATTCCGGACTTCTCTCGGATTGCCAAGCCCATGACCGAACTCTTAAAGAAGGGAGTCAAATTTGAGTGGAATGACAAATGTGATGAAGCTTTCCACACCTTGCGAAGACATTTAACTTCAGCCCCAGTTTTGGCTCAGCCCGATTGCACCAAGCCCTATGATGTCTACTGCGATGCATCAGGCACCGGACTTGGCTGTGTTCTCATGCAAGAGAACCGAGTCATTGCTTATGCTTCTCGAGCACTTCGGCCTCACGAGCAAAACTACCCCACTCATGATCTTGAGTTAGCAGCGGTTATCCATGCTCTCAAGATGTGGAGACACTATTTGATGGGTGTTCCATGCAACATATACACAGACCACAAGAGCCTCAAGTATGTCTTCACTCAGGCACATCTGAACATGAGACAGCGGAGATGGTTGGAGTTAGCAAAGGACTATGACCTTAGTGTCCATTATCACCCCGGGAAGGCTAATGTAGTTGCGGATGCGTTAAGCCGCAAGGCTCATTGTCATTGTCTTTCCGTGGAGTCCTACGCTGACACCCTGTGTCACGAAATGGCAAAGCTCAATTTGGAGATTGTTCCGCACGGGTATTTCAGCCATATTGCAGTTGAACCAGCCTTGCACGATCAGATTGTTGTAGCCCAATTGAATGACGCGGGCATTAAAATCCTTAAAAGGAAATTGTCAAAGGAGAAGGTGAAAGAGAAGTACAAGTGTTTCCGGCTAGATGGGCAGGGAGTAATGTGGTTTGGACATCGCCTCGTGGTGCCCAAAAACACGGAACTCCGGAGGAAGATTATGGATGAGGCCCATCTCTCCAAATTTTCTATCCATCCCGGCAGCACCAAAATGTACCAAGATTTAAAACAAAACTTTTGGTGGACTCGAATGAAGCGAGAAATTGCCACATATGTGTCGGAATGTGACACCTGCCAGCGGGTTAAGGCCAGCCACTTGAAGGTAGCAGGCACGCTTCAACCTCTACCTATTCCCACATGGAAGTGGGAAGACATAAACATGGATTTTATTGTTGGACTTCCCAGAACCCCTCAGGGGCACGACTCCATTTGGGTAATTGTGGATCGCCTTACCAAGACCGCACATTTTCTTCCAGTCAATACCGTCTATACTGCTAAGAAGTACGCGGAGATTTATTTGGAGCGGATCGTTTGTCTACATGGGGTACCCAAGACGATAATTTCAGATCGTGGTGCTCCGTTCGTAGCACGCTTTTGGGAACAGTTGCAATTGTCCCTAGGCACCAAACTGATCCGTAGTTCATCATATCACCCACAGACCGATGGACAGACGGAAAGGGTAAATCAAATACTTGAAGATATGCTACGAGCTTGTGTTATCCATTATGGGAAGAATTGGGAGAAATGTCTATCTCTGGCCGAATTCTCCTATAACAACAGCTACCAAGCAAGTCTTAAAATGGCACCTTTCGAAGCCTTATATGGTAGAAGATGTCGGACCCCGTTGTGTTGGTCCCAGGCAGGCGAGAGATATACTTATGGCCCTGACCTTGTGAAGGAAGCAGAAGAAAAGGTTAGGATTATTCGGGAAAATTTGAAGACCGCCCAGTTGCGGCAAAAGAGCTACTTCGATCAGCGGCAGAAGCCACTTCAGTTTGAAGTTGGTGATCATGTGTATCTTAAAGTCTCCCCGACCAAGGGTGTGCAGAGATTTGGGCTAAAAGGGAAGCTTGCACCTCGTTATATCGGCCCGTATGAAATTACTCAGCAATGTGGGCCGGTAGCCTATCAAGTGAAGCTTCCCAAGAAACTTTCAGCTGTACACAATGTATTCCATGTTTCTCAACTCAAGAGGTGTCTTCGTGTTCCGACCGAGGTTGTTGAACAAGAGGAACTCTCGGTTGAACCGGATCTCTCTTATGATGAGCATCCTGTCAAGATCTTCGACGAGAAGGAGAGGCAAACACGAAGGAAGGGAGTGAAAATGTACAAAATTCTGTGGAGTCATCACTCCGAAGATGAAGCCACGTGGGAAACCGAGGGCTATCTTAGGAAGAATTTCCCCGGCATCCTTTCATAAGCCGAGGTATTTCTTCTCCCCTCTTTATCTCTAAGTTTAATCGAATCTCGGGACGAGATTCCTTTTAAGGGGGGTAGGCTGTGACATCTCTGATGTCAAAAGAATTAAAAAGTGCAATTAAAATCAATGCAACAGGGAATGATGGGTTGAAATTCAAAAATCCATCAAAAATTCAATTTTAATTCAAAAACAAGGGTTGTTTGGTACCCAACTGAAAACTCGAGATTTTTGTACAAAACTTGAAAATCTCCAAAAATAAAAGTTGTTTGTCATCACAAATAAACCCTAGTCACTGTTGGGAACTTTTGAAAATTTTGCAGTCTAGTCCCTCAAAAACTCGAATTACCATTCTGGGCACCTTTTTGTTTTTGGGTTGTTTGAGCTTGAAAAATTTGGAATTTCAGGTTCACCCCAAAAAGAAAGTTGTGTCCCATCTTCCAAACTCCAACTTTTATTTTTACACTTTTCGAAGTTCAGTTCAAATTTTTGGAGAAAATTCGAATTTGAAAACGGAGCTCCACGGGCAAGCTACAGTGCCCCTGGCGCGCCCTGCGCTGGCCGGAGCTCGGCCGCCACGTGGCCGGCGAGTGGCGCAGGCGGCGCCGAGCTGGCCGAGCCGCGGCGGACGCTGGCGCTTGTCGCCTAGCTCTTGTCTCGGCCCTCCCGAGCCGTCACTTCGCCGTCGTCGAGCCGCTCCGCCTCGCGCCGCGCGAACGCCATCATGCGGTCGGAGCGCCGCCGTGGCCGCGCGCGCGCGCGTCGCGCTGTGCAGCTCCGCAGGCCGCGATTCTCCTCCACTCCGCGCCAAATGCACTGTTGATGATCCCCCGACGTCACTCGAGGATCCCCTCGCCCGGTCGAGTCGCTCGCGCGCTGCCCGAGCTCGCTCCGCATTCATGGCGGCCTGCTCGCGCCGCGCCGCGCGCTCGCACCCTCCCGAGGCAACACAGTGCCTCCCTTGCGTGCCCAAGCACTCCACCGCGCACTCACACCCCTCCTCTCACTCGCTCACTTCGCCATTTCCACTTCCCCGCGCTCGCTCGGTCGTCTACTTCCTCGCGCCGCGCGAACCGAGCCGAGCTTCTCCGAGAAATTCCCCGTCTACACTCCCCCATTTCCAAATTCGTCCCGCACGAAGCTAGCCCCCTACCTCAGCTCCAAAACCCCCCACTTTCCCCAAGCTATTGTCACTTCTCCGGCAAGAATTCGAGATTTCCCCCAAATCGCGATTTTCGGCCGCCGGAGCACCCGCACGTCGAGACCCTACTCCGAGCCGTCCCCGAGGTCAACCGAGCACGCCATTAGCTTCCTCGAGCTCCACTGGTGCTCTAGGACCCGTCAAACCTCGACGAACGCCCCCGACCTCACCGGCGTAGAAGCCGCGGCGGCCGCGCCGCCACTACCTCGTCGCCGGCAAAACTCCGACCATCCCCGGCCTCCAAACCGTCCCCAACCGACTCGTGGTGAGCCCAGGATGCTTTTCCCCCACTTCCCCGAGTCTAGTTCGCCGCCGTTTGGCCGGCGCAACTCCGGCGAGAGCCGAGGGCATAACTTCATCGTCTTCGTTTGTCTAGGGGCCTCTGTGCAAAAGTCCAGGGACTTGTTCGTGAAGTTTTGAAAGTTCTAGGGTTCCCTGCGGGAAAAGATTCTTAAATCTAGAATTGTTTTTCCCGAATATTGTAAAATCCATTAAAAATCGTACCAAAATCAGAAAAATGCACAAAAATACTCCCTGGATTCGTGAGAGTCTAAACTACAATCTCCTTTAGACATGTGTATGCTTTTGATGAACTGTTTTTGAATTAAAATTCAAACTGTAGAAATTGAAAGTTGTGCACCATTTCAAATCCAGAGCTCCGCTAGGGTTGATCTTTGGATATGTTGTGTGTAGTGACTTTGGACAGCTTGTGTCCAAAGGGGACCTAAAAATATGAACTGTAGCTCCAGTTATGAATTAAAATGTGATTTCTGTCTTTTTGCAGTGCAGAAATCATTAAAAATAATCTGTGCAGTCAAAAATCACCATTTTGCTCCAGAGGACTAAAAACTTGTTAGCACACCTGTTAAAAATGAAAACCTTAATTTTTGCGCTGTGTAGGCTAGCAAATAAATTAATATGTGTTTTTGGATAGAAAATTTTTGAGGACTGTCCAAGGGTTATTTTGAGCCACCACTTGGCCAGAACCCTCCTCATGCTTATGACTAGCTTTGGTAGGAAAATCTCCTGAAATGAATGAATTTTCAATTTTATATGAATTTATTTCACTTAAGCAGATAGCTGTTTAATATATTTTTAATAAATTATGTGTAGCTCAAAATTAGCTAAATTTTGGAGTGAGCTTAGCTCTTATACTCCAGTAGCTGTCATAAAGTTTATAGGTAAAAATGTTGAGCACAAATGGAGAAACAAAAATAGGAAAGAATCTAGGTGGAAAAATTGATTTATATAAAAGAATAACCTTTTTGGTTAATTAGTTAGAATAAAATGGATGGACTCTGAAATTTCAGAACGGCACCCTAAATTGTGAAGTAGTAAATAGAACTCTTTTATATATGTACACAATCACCATCGAAGTCAAATAAAACTTTTCCCACATCTCTACCCTGTTTTTGTGAAGAGAATAGTAATGCTTAAGCATGTCTAGGTGAATATGGCCTTCAAAGGCCTTAGTCATAGAATCTTTAGGCAGCCGCCTTAAGTTATGCATCTCATGTAGAAGGCACAATCCCGGACCGCAACTACCACCTCATTCCCGCAGACGAGGGAGAAGTCCCGGAGGAAGGTGCCGGTGCAAGAGCGACCAACCCGGAGGCTAACCCCCGGCTTGAGCAAGAAGGCAAGCCCCGGAGCATGACCTGACTTTAAAATTATGCATCTATAAATTTTCCTATGCTTGTGCATTTACGTTTCAAGGAGTTGATTGAATACCTTAGCTGCACATTTCCTAGTACCTATGAATTGCAACACTAGTATGAAAGGATCGATAGGGCATTGCTTTAGGTCCGTTACAAGTCGAGTGATTTCCTGTCACTCGCGAGACATAGGAATTGCTTGTCTTTACTTATGTTGGAATCATAAGGATTGACGGGCGGGATGATAGATGTAGACCTCCCGTCCGTGTATGATAATTGATTTAAGGTCGAAATGTGTAGTTGAGTGTGTCAAGTTTTTGAACGTACCACATGCATGCCGGTATATGGGAGCCGGTAAGCCCGGTACCAGATTGAAGCAGCTAGGGCCGATAGACATCTCTCCTTGGAAACTTTGTTTTCCCCTGCCGTACACTTGTGGATATATGCGTGAGACTGTGAGTGAAGAAGTAAACCTTTATCCTAAGGAAATGGACCCGGTTCCGAATTGTGGATCGATGGGAAAGGTTGGGAAACGCTTGTACCTTTTATAGCAAGCATAGTATCCGTGTATGTTGGGTTTTCCCTGGCCAGGTAGCAGAAATTCGGTTCGAACTGTCCGCTTCTCGCGGTTAATGAGACTGCTTGACCGCCTTGCTACATTGAGTAACAAGTGAAATTATGAGATACATGAACTTGTTGTCTGAATTAAATTGTATTGCACCACTTGTATGCTTAGAGAGGATGCTAATCTAGAATGGTTAAATTTACTAGAATATGATGCTAAAATTGAAAGCAAGGACTTACTTTAGTTGCTTTTTGGCAAACAAACCCACCAGCCAAAAGCCTCTCATTGTCTAGATGTCGGTGATGTAGTTTTCACCCGACGGGTAAGCCTTGCTGAGTATTAGTATACTCAGCCTTGCTTGTGGCAATGATTTACAGGTACACCTTTGGATGTCGATGCCTTGTCTTGGCCTACCCAGGTTCCACCTGGCTGGCACATCGAATGGGTTCCGTCCTCTGCCGAGGATCGAGAGGAGTAGCATCGTGGCAGGCTTCAGCACGGTGTTACTTGTATCGTCGTTAGCTTTCGTTCGCTGCTATGAACTTAAAATTCTGCTGTAATGAAACTTTTATTCCGCTGCAAAACTTTCGTACTCTGATTTAAATTTGAACTTGGTTTGTAATAACTGTGATACCTATTTGTGTAAGTTAATTTGTGGAATGTTGTAATCTCTGAAACTCACCTTTGTGTGGGCGTGCTGTTGTTTCGATTAAGAAAAGTACGTGGTTTAATCGGGTTTAATCCGACGGCGCTCCAGCTTATTCCGGATTAAGTGCCTGACTACATGATTAGTGGTCCCAAGGCACTTAACTTGGAATAATTTCGGAGTGGACCGCCACAATTAGCATCCTCCCTAAGCATACAAGTGGTGCAATACAATTTAATTCATACAACAAGTTCATCAATCTCATAATTCCACTTGTTACACAATGTAGCAAGGCGGTCAAGCAGTCTCATTAACCGCGAGAAGCGGACAGTTCGAACCGAATTTCTACTACCTGGCCAGGGGAAACCCAACACACACGGATACTCTGCTTGCTATAAAAGGTACAAGCATTTCCCAACCTTTCCCATCGATCCACAATTCGGAACCGGGTCCATTTCCTTAGGATAAAGGTTTACTGCTTCACTCACAGTCTCTCGCATATATCCACAAGTGTACGGCAGGGGAAACAAAGTTTCCAAGGAGAGATGGCTATCGGCCCTAGCTGCTTCAATCTGGTACCGGGCTTACCGATCCCCATACATCGGCATGCATGTGGTACGTTCAAAAACTTGACACACTCAACCACACATTTCGACCTTAAATCAATTATCATACACGGACGGGAGATCTACATCTATCACCCCGCCCGTCAATCCTTATGATTCCAACATAAGTAGAGACAAGCAACTCCTATGTCTCGCGAGTGACAGAAAATCACTCGACTTGTAACGGACCTAAAGCAATGCCCTATCGATCCTTTCATACTAGTGTTGCAAGTCATAGGTACTAGGAAATGTGCAGCTAAGGTATTCAATCAACTCCTTGAAATGTAAATGCACAAGCATAGAGAAGTCATAATGCATAATTGGTAAAGGTTAGGTTATGCTCCGGGGCTTGGCTTCTTGCTCAAGCTGGGGGTTAGCCTCCGGGTTGGTCGATCCTGCACCGGCACATTCCTCCGGGACTTCTTCCTCATCAGCGGGGATGAGGTGGTAGTTGCCGTCCGGGATAGCGCCTTCTACATGAGATGCATATATTTTAAGGTGGCTGCCTATTGATCCTAAGTATTAAGGCCTTTGAAGGCCATATTCACCTAGACATGCTTAAGTACTATTATTTTCTTCACAAATGGAGTATAAGAGTTAAGCTCACTCCAAAATTTAGCTAAATCTGAGCTACACATAATTTATTAAAAATAAAACAAACTGCTGCCAGCAGAAATGAATTAAATGCATATAAAATCAAAAATTCATCCAATTCAGGAGATTTTCCTACCAAAGCTAGTCATAAGCATGAGGAGGGCTCTGGCCAAGTGGTGGCTCAAAAAGACCCTTGGACAGTCCTCAATAAATTTCTATCCAAAAACACATATTTATTTATTTGCTAGTCTAAACAGAGCAAAAATTTAGTTTTTCATTTTTAACAGGTGTGCTAACAAGTTTTTAGTCCTCTGGAGCAAAATGGTGATTTTTCACTGCACAGATTATTTTTAATGATTTCTGTACTGCAAAAAGGTAGGAAACACATTTTAATTCATAACTAAAGCTACACTGCATATTTTTAGGTCCCCTTTGGACACAAGCTGTCCAAAGTCACTACAAACAACATATCCAAAGATCAACCCTAGCGGAGCTCTGGATTTGAATTGGTGCACAAGTTTCAATTTCCACAGTTTGAATTTTAATTCAAAAACGGTTCATCAAAAGTATACACATGCCTAAAAGAGATTGGAGTTTACAATCTCACGAATCCAGGGAGTATTTTTGTGCATTTTTCTGATTTTTGTACGATTTTTAACGGATTTTACAAGATTCGGGAAAAATTAGATCTAGGGTTAAGAATCTTTTTACGCCGGGAACCCTATAACTTTCAAAACTTCACGAACAAGTCCCTGGTTTTTGCGCAGAGGACCCTAGAAAAACGAAGACGATGAAGTTATGCCCTCGGCTCTCGCCGGAGTTGCGCCGGCCAAACGGCGGCGAACTAGGCTCGGGGAAGTGAGGGAAAAGCATCATGGGCTCACCACGAGTCGGTTGGGGACGGTTGGGAGGCCGGGGGATGCTCGGAAGATGGCCGGCGGCGATGCAGTGGCGGCGCGGCCGCCGCGGCTTCTACGCCGGTGAGGTCGGGGGCGTTTGTCGAGGTTTGAAGGGTCCTAGAGCACCAGTGGAGCTCGAGGAAGCTAATGGCGTGCTCGGTTGACCTCGGGGACGGCTCAGAGTGGGGTATCGACGTGCGGGTGCTCCGGCGGCCGGAAATCGCGATTTGGGGGAAATCATGATTTCTCGTCGGAGAAGCGGCAATAGCTCGGGGAAAGTGGGGGGATTTGGAGCTAGGGTAGAGGTCTAGCTTCGTGCGCGACGAATTTGGGAATGGTGGAGTGTGGAAGGAGAATTTCTCGGCGAAGCTCGGTTCGGTTCGCGCGGCGCGAGGAAGAAGATGACCGAGCGAGCGCGGGGAAGTGAAAATGGCAAAGTGAGCGAGTGAGTGGAGGGGTGTGAGTGCTCGGTGGAGTGCTTGGGCACGCGAGGGAGGCACTGTGCTGCCTCGGGAGCGTGCGAGCGCACGGCGCGGCGCGAGCAGGCCGCCATGAATGCGGAGCGAGCTCGGGCAGCGCGCGAGCGGCTCGACCGGGCGAGGAGATCCTCGAGTGATGTCGGGGGATCCTCTACAGTGCTCTTGGAGCGTAGCGTGACGGCATCGCGGCCAGCAGAGCGCTCAGCGCGTCGCGCGCGCGCGGCCACGGCGGCGCTCCGACCGCATGATGGCGCTCGCGCGGCGCGAGGCGAAGCGGCTTGACGACGGCGACGCGACGGCTCGGGAGTGGCTGGACAAGTGCAAGACGACAAGTGCCAGCGTCCGCCGCGGCTCGGCCAGCTCGGCGCCGCCTGCGCCGCTCGCCGGCCACGTTGCGGCCGAGCTCCGGCCAGCGCAGGAGCGCGCCAGGGCACTGTTGGCACCCCGTGGAGCTCTGTTTTCAAATTCGAATTTTCTCCAAAAATTTGAACTGAACTTGAAAAAGTGTAAAAATAAAAGTTGGAGTTTGGAAGATGGGACACAACTTTTTTTTTGGGGTGAACCTGAAATTCCAAGTTTTTCGAGCTCAAACAACCCAAAAACAAAAAGGTGCCCAGAACGGTAATTTGAGTTTTTGAGGGACTAAACTGCAAAATTTTCAAAAGTTCCAAGCAGAGACTAGGGTTTATTTGTGATGAAAAACAACTTTTATTTTTGGAGATTTTCCAGTTTAGTACAAAAATCTTGAGCTTTCAGTTGGTGCCAAACAACCCTTGTTTTTGGAATTTAAATTTGAATTTTTGATGGATTTTTGAATTTCAACCCATAATTCCCTTTTGCATTGATTTTAATTGTACTTTTAATCTTTTTGACATCTGAGATGTCACAGCCTACCCCCCTTAAAAGGAATCTCGTCCCGAGATTCGACTAAACTTAGGGATACAGAGGGGAAAGAAATACCTCGGCTTATGAAAGAATGTCGGGGTAATTCTTCTTAAGATAGTCCTCGGTTTCCCATGTGGCTTCATCTTCGGAGTGATGACTCCACTGAATTTTGTACATTTTAACTCCCTTCCTTCGTGTTTGTCTTTCTTTCTCGTTGAGGATCTTAACGGGATGCTCATCATAAGAGAGATCCGGTTCAACCGAGAGTTCCTCTTGTTCAACAACTTCGGTGGAACACGAAGACACCTCTTGAGTTGAGAAACATGGAATACATCGTGTACGGCTGAAAGCTTCTCGGGAAGCTTGACTTGATAGGCCACTGGTCCGCATTGTTGAATAATTTCATATGGGCCGATATAACGAGGTGCAAGCTTTCCTTTTAATCCAAATCTTTGCACACCCTTGGTCGGGGAGACCTTAAGATAAACGTGATCACCAACTTCAAACTGAAGTGGCTTCCGCCGTTGATCATAGTAACTCTTTTGTCGTGACTGGGCGGTTCTCAAATTTTCACGAATGATCCTAACCTTTTCTTCTGCTTCCTTTACAAGGTCAGGGCCATAAGCATATCTCTCGCCTGCCTGGGACCAACACAACGGGGTCCGACATCTTTTACCATATAAGGCTTCGAAAGGTGCCATTTTAAGACTCGCCTGGTAGCTGTTGTTATAGGAAAATTCGGCCAGAGATAGACATTTCTCCCAATTCTTCCCATAATGAATAACACAAGCTCGAAGCATATCCTCAAGTATTTGATTTACCCTTTCCGTCTACCCATCGGTCTGTGGGTGATATGCTGAACTACAAATCAGCTTTGTGCCTAGGGATAATTGCAATTGTTCCCAAAAGCGTGCTACGAACGGAGCACCACGATCTAAAATTATCGTCTTGGGTACCCCATGTAGGCAAACGATCCGCTCCAAATAAATCTCAGCGTATTTCTTAGCGGCATAAATGGTATTGACTGGAATAAAATGTGCGGTCTTGGTAAGGCGATCCACAATTACCCAAATGGAGTCGTGCCCCTGAGGGGTTCTGGGAAGTCCAACAATGAAATCCATGCTTATATCTTCCCACTTCCATGAGGGAATAGGTAGAGGTTGAAGCGTGCCTGCTACCTTCAAGTGGCTAGCCTTAACCCGCTGGCATGTGTCGCATTCCGACACATATGTGGCAATTTCTTGCTTCATCCGAGTCCACCAAAAGTTTTGTTTCAAATCCTGGTACATTTTGGTGCTGCCGGGATGAATGGAAAATTTAGAGAGATGGGCCTCATCCATAATCTTCCTCCGGAGTTCCGTGTTTTTAGGCACCACGAGGCGATGCCCAAACCACATTACTCCCTGCCCATCTAGCCGGAAACACTTGTACTTCTCTTTCACCTTCTCCTTTGACAATTTCCTTTTAAGGATTTTAATTTTTGCATCATTTAATTGGGCTACAACAATCTGATCGTGCAAGGTTGGTTCAACCGCAATATGGTTGAAGTACTCGTGTGAAACAATCTCCAAATTGAGCTTTGCCATTTCATGACACAGGGTGTCAGCGTAGGACTCCACGGAAAGACAATGACAATGAGCGTTGCGGCTTAGTGCATCCGCAACTACATTAGCCTTCCCGGGGTGATAATGCACACTAAGGTCATAGTCCTTTGCTAACTCCAACCATCTTCGTTGCCTCATATTCAAATGTGCCTGGGTGAAAACATATTTGAGGCTCTTGTGGTCTGTGTATATGTTGCATGGAACACCCATCAAATAGTGTCTCCACATCTTGAGAGCATGAATAACCGCTGCTAACTCAAGATCATGCGTGGGGTAGTTTTGCTCATGAGGCCGAAGTGCTCGAGAAGCATAAGCAATGACTCGGTTCTCTTGCATGAGGACACAGCCAAGTCCAGTGCCTGATGCATCGCAATAGACATCATAGGGCTTGGTGCAATCGGGCTGAGCCAAAACTGGGGCTGAAGTTAAATGTCTTCTCAGAGTGTGAAAAGCTTTCTCACATTTGTCACTCCACTCAAATTTGACTCCCTTCTTTAAGAGTTCGGTCATGGGCTTCGCAATCCGAGAGAAGTCCGGAATAAAGCGGCGATAATATCCGGCTAAACCCAGAAAACTCCGAATCTCGTGGACAGAGATAGGTGGTTGCCAATCTAGCACCTCTTGCACTTTGGTTGGATCCACGGATATACCATCCTTGGAAACCGTGTGACCTAAGAACTTCACGCTCTCCAACCAGAATTCACACTTGGAGAACTTGGCGTAGAGCTGGTGATCTCTCAACCTTTGAAGAACAATGTGAAGGTGCTCGGCATGCTCTTCCTCATTCTTAGAATATATAAGAATGTCGTCAATGAAAACCACCACAAACTTGTCTAGTTCAGACATGAAGACTGAATTCATGAGGTACATGAAGTAGGCTGGGGCATTGGTGAGTCCAAAAGACATAACCAAGAACTCATAAAGCCCGTAACGTGTGGAAAAGGCAGTCTTTGGAATGTCACAAGGCCTGATTTTGATTTGGTGATAGCCAGAGCGAAGGTCAATCTTGGAGAACACTCTGGCGCCAGCTAGTTGGTCAAACAGGATGTCAATACGGGGGAGTGGGTATTTGTTCTTAATAGTCACCGCATTGAGAGGCCGGTAGTCAATACACAACCTCAAGGAATGGTCCTTCTTCTTCACAAAGATAGCGGGACATCCCCAAGGCGATACACTTGGACGAATGAAACCCTTGTCTAGCAATTCTTGGAGTTGAATTTTTAATTCAGCCAGTTCATTGGGTGGCATTCTATAGGGTCTCTTTGATATAGGTGTTGTGCCAGGTTGCAGTTCAATCACAAATTCAATGTCCCTATCCGGTGGCATCCCAGGTAAGTCATCCGGAAATACATCGGCATACTCACATACCACTGGAATGTCCTTTAGTTGGGTTTCTACCATTGCATAAGCACACGCATTGGCGCAAGTCCGTTGTGGCAGATATAGCACACTAGGGCCATGCATAGGCGAGTTTATTTCAACAACTCGTTCCGCAACATCTAGCACAACCTTATGTTGAGTCATCCAATTGGCTCCTAACACAATGTCAATTCCTTCCATACCAAGCAGAATTAAATCAGTAGGAAATGTTTTACTTCCCAGCCTGATTGGAACTTTTCGGGTGACTTGGTTGGATGCAATTTTACCTCCCGCAGTTGATATCACATAAGATGATTTGGTATGGCATGATTTTAGTCCGCATTTCACATGAAACCTTGTGCTTATAAAACTATGTGTTGCCCCGGAATCAAACAATATCACAGCAGGTTGAGTGCAGATAGGGAAGGTACCAGTCATGTCTGGGGCTCCCTCGGGTAGGTCGGCCAAAGTGGTGTAGTTGAGCCGTCCTTGCCGAACTTGCACGCGCTGCTGCTGCTTGCCCTTGCCTTGCTGATTTCCCGGGCGCTGGTTTTGCTGCTTGTTCTGCGGGCAATCCTTGATAAAGTGATCTTTACTTCCACACTTGAAGCACTGATAGCCGGCTCCAGGGCAAGCTGGCTGCTGTGCGTTCTGCCTTGGCGCCGGTTGCTGCTGCGGTGGTGGAGGGAAACGGGGCGCGTTAGGCTGTGGCGGCCTAGCAACCCATCCACCTCCCTGAGGTGCCCTGGACTGTCCCTGTGGTGCAGCCGGGGGAACCAAGCGGAACCTCTGTGGCTGCGCGCTCGACGGTCCAGCGGGAGTCTTCCTCTTCTTCTCCGCCTTGTGCACCATATTGGCGTCTTCCTGGGCGATGGCGAGGTTCACGAGATCGCCGTACGTGGCGGCACGGGTGGTGGCCAACTGTGCCTTCAACTTGGTGTTCAGGCCACGTCGGAACCTCTCCAGCTTCTTCTCGTCGGAGTCGGCGTGATGACCCGCATATGGGCACAGACCATTGAAGGCCTGGGCGTACTGAAGCACTGTGCGGGTACCCTAGGTCAGCGCCAAAAATTCATTCAATTTCCGCTCTACCAGACCGGCCGGAATGTGATGAGCCTTGAATGCAGCCTTGAACTCATCCCATTCAACCACATGACCCTCCTGCTGCAGGGCCAGGTAGTTCTCCCACCATAGGAGAGTCTGGGCCGCGGAGCTGCTGCGCCGCGAACACGACCTTGCGGTTGGGGGTGCAAGGCGTCGCCAGGATGGTGAACTTGGACTCGATGGCTCGAATCCAGGTGTCGGCCTCCAAGGGCTCATCAGCTCGTGAGAATATCGGCGGGTGTGTTGCCAGGAAATCCTCATATCTGGCCACCTGAGGCTGAGGGGCCCGTTGACCTCCCTGCTGAAGCATCTGCTGCTGCATCATTTGCTGCTGATGCTGCAGGTTCCGGAGAATCTCCGTTTGCGTGGCATACAGCTGCTGCCACGTCGGAGGTTGCTGCGGAGGAGGAGGTGGCGGTGGCTGTTGCTGCCCCTCTGGCCCCTGCTGGTTAACGTTGGAGCCACTAGCGTCGTGACCGCTGCGGGTGATTGCCATCTGCAGTAGGTAATTGTATTAGCCACATTTCATAAGCTTGCATAATGAATGACAAGATAGAACATGACAATATATTGAAGTGTACTGCGCAGAATGACAAGTCAGCACACAGTTCGGGAGAAAAATCATATCTCCCAACAGGAAACAAGTCAATTGCTCCAATTCGGCCAGTAGCTCGAAAATTTCATGTTCTACAACTTTCATGTTGGGCTCGGATTCAAATTCGGACTGGAACTAAGCCGAAAAATTCAATCTTTAGCTCTCTGCATTTGCTGTTTTTTTAGCAGGCCGAGCTGTAGTGTTTTGGTTGCCATTTTTATTTCGCTTAACCAATAGGGTTGCAATTGGGTGATCATTTTGTTTGACAAATTCCAAACAACTTTGTAGTTCACATCACAGCCCAGAAATGAATGGAAAACCCATCAATAATTAAAACAAGGTTAGCTGCAGAATGTTTTTCAACACAGCTATTACAACTTCATCAAGTTTTGATCACACATCCACATCTTTAAATTACATTGCCACCAAAAGATAACAGGGGGAGCTGAACTCCATCTAGCCTATTACAACATGAAGCCAAAATCTAGGCCTAGCGGAGGAGTAAACTTGCTACTACCACTCTAAAAATCATCTAAGTTGTTAGCGGTAGCCTCGCTGCCCATAGGTGAAGGTGGAGCTGGAAGGGGCGGCATGTCATCCTCGGTGTCCATGTCGGAATCGGGGGCCTCTCCTTCACCATCCCCTCCTTCTTGCTCAAGAAGGTGCTGAGCATCATGGGCGGCAAGCATAGCATTTGCATGCTCCAAGGTACCATGTACCTCCTCAAGCTCATCCCTTGTCTGTGCTAACTCATTTTGGGTGTGGTTGTGTGCAATGTGGAGGTCATTCAATTGCCTCTCCAAGTCGGCAATCATGGCATCTCTAGTGGTCACCTCAATGGACAAGGAGGTCCTCTCAACCCCTATGTCACGGGCACGAGCGGACATGTCCATGGCAAGATTGAGCATCTCGCTCTGCGACCGTCCAAGAAGTGCCTGCAAACGGTGATACGCCCGTATCCACCTCATCATCAACGCGGCTGCAGCGACGGGGTTCTCCGCCATCCTCAAAGGGGAGCTAAGGTAGCGTCTCATCCAGTGGGGATCATCCGGCTGAGTCGGTGGGAATAATCCAAGCAACTGGTGCTCAACCAACTCCTGGTTCTGAGCAACAAAAGAGCTAATGCCATTCAAGGCGGCTAGCTCACACGTCGTCTCCATGTGGTGTCCGTGAACTTCCACCGTCCAGGTGGGGGAACTAGGACACGGCGGGTGGCGATACACCACCAATCGCACACGGGAACGAGTCACACCGTGGTCTCGGATAATAGTCCTCTCATACTGTGGCGGTTTAGGGTAGTCAAGCGCCTGTAAAACCGACCACAAGATGCTAGGGAAGCCTTCCCATCCCAAGCAATCAGAGAAGGACACGTCGTTGGGGTAGCTGGCCAGATCAGCGAGAGCGTCCATTCTGAACAAAAAGAAAAAGGGAAAGGTGAGAACCGGTTAGCGCCAAGGAAAACAAAAACAGATTTTGGACAGTGTAGTAAAAATTATAAAACTCAAAATCTACAAGCTCAAAAATTCCCAAGTTTTACCAGGACATTGTTTAAGTAATTCCTAACAAGTTTCATGTTGGAGGTTTGAGCAGAAACCGTCGTTAAGATGGTGTAAAAATTCAATTTTTATCTCACTGTCCCCAGAAATTTCCAGCAGACAGGGGGGTACCATTTTTAGCATAACTCCAGTTTTACTGAACCATTTTCGTTGACATTTCTACAGCATATACTTCATAATATTTGTGACAACCTTCATGTTTAACACTTTTTCATTTGACAGAGTTTTCAGTTTCGAATTAAGGGTGCAAACAGACTGGTCTCAGCAGGATTTCTGGGTTGTGATTTGAATTTTGACGGTGGTTCGATTTGGTCGCTTATTAAAATTCGACATTAATTCAGTGAGATGCAATGCATGAGCGGCCTATTCGTTCTCACCAACACACATGCCAATAACCTTTGGCTTACGAAGTTAGTGCCGGTGGCTAGGCAATATTCGTCTCTCCCTATATTATCTAGCCGAACTTTTCTAACCGTTTCAGCATACGGATTCGCGGTTAGTGTACCTGCAGAAAATTCCATTCCAGAGCATGTATAATCAACCTTTCGTGCCAGCACTCACGAAAGCGTCTCCATTCATTACCACCCGCTATAGAGGTGGCACCCGAACGTTTAACATTGAACGGGCAATGTTCATATGTCACCAAAGTAACATATTGACAGTTTCATACGCTATTTCATGAGCGTATTGACTTTGTGCCGCCATCATATTTGCATATGATGCCGTGGTACGCTACAGCAATCGCCGTACCTTGCGCCCACCATGCTATTCTAGTTTCATACGCCGTGATGGCGTATTGACTATGTGCCGCCACTATATTTTCATATAGTGCCATGGTACGTTACAGCAATCGCCGTACCTTGCGCCCACCATTGCGTAAAGTAAATGACAGAATAGAATGTGCTGGAAGTCAATATAATATACTATTTGCCACCTATCATATCATGATCCCTTAACCCACATAGGCTTCACGCTCTAGGTAACATCCTTAGCGGTCCTAATAATAACCTTCCATCGCGAGGCGCGGCGGAAGTACGAGTTGGCAAATTTTATTCAAAAATGTTTATTAAAGGTTTGTTGCTCTTTCCGGTGCGCTGCTTCGGCTCTGATGCCAGCTGTGGCGGACCACTCCGAAATTATTCCAAGTTAAGTACCTCGGGACCACTAATCCAGTAGTCAGGCACTTAATCCGGAATAAGCTGGAGCGTCGTTGGATTAAACCCGATTAACCACGTTCTTTTCTCGATCGAAACAACAGCACGCCCACACGAAGGTGAGTTCCAGAGATTACAACATTCCACAAATTGACATACACAATAGAATCTCACAGTTATTACAACCAAGTTCAAATTTAAATCAGAGTATTAAAGTCTTGCAGCGGAAATAAAAGTTCATTGCAGCGGAAGAATCTAACGACGATACAAACAACACCGTGCTGAAGCCTGCCACGATGCTACTCCTCCCGATCCTCGGCAGAGGACGGAACCCATTCGATGTGCCAGCCAGGGGGAACCTGGGCAGGCCAAGTCAAAGCATCGACGGCCATATCCAACATGGTACCTGTAAATCAATGCCACAAGCAAGGCTGAGTATACTAATACTCAGCAAGGCTTACCCGTCGGGTGAGATCTACATCACTGACATCTAGACAATGAGAGGCTTTTGGCTGGTGGGTTTGTTTGCCAAAAAGCAACTAAAAGTAGGTCCTTGCTTTCAAGTTTTTAGCATCATATTCTAGTGAATTTAACCATTCTAGATTAAGAAAAGTACGTGGTTTAATCGGGTTTAATCCGACGGCGCTCCAGCTTATTCCGGATTAAGTGCCTGACTACATGATTAGTGGTCCCAAGGCACTTAACTTGGAATAATTTCGGAGTGGACCGCCACAATTAGCATCCTCCCTAAGCATACAAGTGGTGCAATACAATTTAATTCATACAACAAGTTCATCAATCTCATAATTCCACTTGTTACACAATGTAGCAAGGCGGTCAAGCAGTCTCATTAACCGCGAGAAGCGGACAGTTCGAACCGAATTTCTACTACCTGGCCAGGGGAAACCCAACACACACGGATACTCTGCTTGCTATAAAAGGTACAAGCATTTCCCAACCTTTCCCATCGATCCACAATTCGGAACCGGGTCCATTTCCTTAGGATAAAGGTTTACTGCTTCACTCACAGTCTCTCGCATATATCCACAAGTGTACGGCAGGGGAAACAAAGTTTCCAAGGAGAGATGGCTATCGGCCCTAGCTGCTTCAATCTGGTACCGGGCTTACCGATCCCCATACATCGGCATGCATGTGGTACGTTCAAAAACATGACACACTCAACCACACATTTCGACCTTAAATCAATTATCATACACGGACGGGAGATCTACATCTATCACCCCGCCCGTCAATCCTTATGATTCCAACATAAGTAGAGACAAGCAACTCCTATGTCTCGCGAGTGACAGGAAATCACTCGACTTGTAAGGGACCTAAAGCAATGCCCTATCGATCCTTTCATACTAGTGTTGCAAGTCATAGGTACTAGGAAATGTGCAGCTAAGGTATTCAATCAACTCCTTGAAACGTAAATGCACAAGCATAGAGAAGTCATAATGCATAATTGGTAAAGGTTAGGCTATGCTCCGGGGCTTGCCTTCTTGCTCAAGCTGGGGGTTAGCCTCCGGGTTGGTCGATCCTGCACCGGCACCTTCCTCCGGGACTTCTTCCTCGTCAGCGGGGATGAGGTGGTAGTTGCCGTCCGGGATAGCGCCTTCTACATGAGATGCATATATTTTAAGGTGGCTGCCTATTGATCCTAAGTATTAAGGCCTTTGAAGGCCATATTCACCTAGACATGCTTAAGTACTATTATTTTCTTCACAAATAAAGTAGTGGTGTGGGAAAACTTTTATTTGTCTTCGATGGTGATTGTGTACATATATAAAAGAATTCTTATTTATTACTCACAATTTAGGGTGCTGTTCTGGAATTTCAGATTCCATTTATTTTATTTTAACTAACTAACAAAAAGGTTTATTCTTTTATATAAATCAATTTCCACCTAGATTACTTCTCATTTTTGTTGCTCCATTTCTGCTCATCATTTTTATCTATAAACTTTATGACAGCTACTGGAGTATAAGAGTTAAGCTCACTCCAAAATTTAGCTAAATCTGAGCTACACATAATTTATTAAAAATAAAACAAACTGCTGCCAGCAGAAATGAATTAAATGCATATAAAATAAAAAATTCATCCAATTCAGGAGATTTTCCTACCAAGGCTAGTCATAAGCATGAGGAGGGCTCTGGCCAAGTGGTGGCTCAAAAAGACCCTTGGACAGTCCTCAATAAATTTCTATCCAAAAACACATATTTATTTATTTGCTAGTCTAAACAGAGCAAAAATTTAGTTTTTCATTTTTAACAGGTGTGCTAACTAGTTTTTAGTCCTCTGGAGCAAAATGGTGATTTTTCACTGCACAGATTATTTTTAATGATTTCTGTACTGCAAAAAGACAGGAAACACATTTTAATTCATAACTGAAGCTACACTGCATATTTTTAGGTCCCCTTTGGACACAAGCTGTCCAAAGTCACTACAAACAACATATCCAAAGATCAACCCTAGCGGAGCTCTGGATTTGAATTGGTGCACAAGTTTCAATTTCCACAGTTCGAATTTTAATTCAAAAACGGTTCATCAAAAGTATACACATACCCAAAGGAGATTGGAGTTTGCAATCTCACGAATCCAGGGAGTATTTTTGTGCATTTTTCTGATTTTTGTACGATTTTTAACGGATTTTACAAGATTCGGGAAAAATTAGATCTAGGGTTAAGAATCTTTTTACGCCGGGAACCCTAGAACTTTCAAAACTTCACGAACAAGTCCCTGGTTTTTGCGCAGAGGACCCTAGAAAAACGAAGACGATGAAGTTATGCCCTCGGCTCTCGCCGGAGTTGCGCCGGCCAAACGGCGGCGAACTAGGCTTGGGGAAGTGGGGGAAAAGCATCATGGGCTCACCACGAGTCGGTTGGGGACGGTTGGGAGGCCGGGGGATGCTCGGAAGATGGCCGGCGGCGATGCAGTGGCGGCGCGGCCGCCGCGGCTTCTACGCCGGTGAGGTCGGGGGCGTTCGTCGAGGTTTGAAGGGTCCTAGAGCACCAGTGGAGCTCGAGGAAGCTAATGGCGTGCTCGGTTGACCTCGGGGACGGCTCGGAGTGGGGTCTCGACTTGCGGGTGCTCCGGCGGCCGGAAATCGCGATTTGGGGGAAATCGTGATTTCTCGCCGGAGAAGCGGCAATAGCTCGGGGAAAGTGGGGGGATTTGGAGCTAGGGTAGCGGTCTAGCTTCGTGCGCGACGAATTTGGGAATGGTGGAGTGTGGAAGGAGAATTTCTCGGCGAAGCTCGGTTCGGTTCGCGCGGCGCGAGGAAGAAGATGACCGAGCGAGCGCGGGGAAGTGAAAATGGCTAAGTGAGCGAGTGAGTGGAGGGGTGTGAGTGCTCGGTGGAGTGCTTGGGCACGCGAGGGAGGCACTGTGCTGCCTCGGGAGCGTGCGAGCGCACGGCGCGGCGCGAGCAGGCCGCCATGAATGCGGAGCGAGCTCGGGCAGCGCGCGAGCGACTCGACCGGGCGAGGAGATCCTCGAGTGACATCGGGGGATCCTCTACAGTGCTCTTGGAGCGTAGCGGGACGGCATCGCGGCCAGCAGAGCGCTCAGCGCGTCGCGCGCGCGCGGCCACGGCGGCGCTCCGACCGCATGATGGCGCTCGCGCGGCGCGAGGCGAAGCGGCTTGACGACGGCGACGCGACGGCTCGGGAGTGGCTGGACAAGTGCAAGACGACAAGTGCCAGCGTCCGCCGCGGCTCGGCCAGCTCGGCGCCGCCTGCGCCGCTCGCCGGCCACGTTGCGGCCGAGCTCCGGCCAGCGCAGGAGCGCGCCAGGGCACTGTTGGCACCCCGTGGAGCTCTATTTTCAAATTCGTATTTTCTCCAAAAATTTGAACTGAACTTGAAAAAGTGTAAAAATAAAAGTTGGAGTTTGGAAGATGGGACACAACTTTTTTTTTGGGGTGAACCTGAAATTCCAAGTTTTTCGAGCTCAAACAACCCAAAAACAAAAAGGTGCCCAGAACGGTAATTTGAGTTTTTGAGGGACTAAACTGCAAAATTTTCAAAAGTTCCAAACAGAGACTAGGGTTTATTTGTGATGACAAACAACTTTTATTTTTGGAGATTTTCATGTTTAGTACAAAAATCTTGAGTTTTCAGTTGGTGCCAAACAACCCTTGTTTTTGGAATTTAAATTTGAATTTTTGATGGATTTTTGTATTTCAACCCATAATTCCCTTTTGCATTGATTTTAATTGTACTTTTAATCTTTTTGACATCTGAGATGTCACAGGAGTCCAGCCTCGACTACTGGGAAATGTACTTCGACGGATCGGTGATGAAGACCGGCGCCGGCGCCGGCCTGCTCTTCATTTCACCCAGCGGGCAGCACCTTCGATACGTCACGCGACTCAACTTCCCCGCGTCCAACAACATGGCGGAGTATGAAGCGCTCCTTGCCGGCTTGAAAATCGCGCTCGAGCTCGGCATTAAACGCCTCGACATCCGTGGCGACTCGCAACTGGTCGTTGATCAGGTGATGAAGGAATCCAGCTGCCACGACGAAAAAATGGCGGCATACTGCCAGGCGGTACGTAACCTTGAAGACAAGTTCGACGGCCTCGAGCTCCACCACATCGCACGAAGATACAATGAAAAGGCAGACGAATTGGCAAAGATCGCGTTGGGGCGAGCCACCATTCCCCCGAACGTGTTCGCCAAGGACATCGACGGACCCTCGAGCAGAGCGACGGGGTTCTCCCCGTACTTCCTCGTCTATGGGGCAGAGGCCATCCTCCCCACGGATTTGAAATATGGGTCCCCTAGGCTCCGAGCGTACCAAGAGCAGCGAAACTGCCAGGCTCGAGAGGACTCGCTCGACCAGGTCGACGAAGCTCGAGACGTGGCTTTACTCCACTCGGCAAGGTACCAGCAAAGCCTGCGGCGACAACAGGCTCGAAGGGTCCGGCATCGAGATCTCTGCAAAGGAGACCTCGTGTTAAGGCTTCGACAGGACAACCGAGGACAGCACAAGCTTTCACCCCCATGGGAGGGGCCGTACATCGTCGCCGAAGTCCTCAAGCCCGGGACATACAAGCTAGCTGACGAGGACGGGCAGATCCTCACGAACGCCTGGAACATCCAACAGCTACGTCGTTTCTATCCCTAAAGTGGCCCGTGGCCCTCGAAACTTTTGTACATACTCTAGATTTGTACAAGTCTTTTGAATCAAGTGTCGACTTTTTAACCCCCACGGTTTGGAAATAAATAAAACGAACTTTTATTCTATTCGCGCTTCAAGGAAGGTTTGGCTCTACCCTTGGTAGAGCCATCCCTCCCTCAGGGGGCTAAATGGGGAGTAACCCCCGAAAAAATCGTCACTTTTCAAAAATCCTTTGCGAAACCTCGAAGGAAACACACTAGGCTTGAAACGGACAAGGGCAGAGTCGCCTGAGCCGAGTGTTCGCCTACGCCTCGAGGCTACGGCAACACCTCACTTCCCTCCGCCTAAGTCATTCGCGTACGATCGATCCTAGTGACGTTTTCCTCTCGAGGCACAAGCATCGGACACAATGCACGTTGCGAAGACACCGCATAAAAATAACATCGTGTTTAAAGCAAAATAAACGATGTTTAGCGAAATATAAGCGAATTAGTCTTACATAAAAAAGTCTAAATCTCTAAACTACTTTTTACATTCGGGCTCGATGGCCCGAGACTTTCAGGGATCGCCCCCGCCGCCAAGGTCGTCCCAGCCGCCACCATCCTCGCCAGGAAAGAGGACGCCCTCGAAGTGGCCAGCAAGCACTCGCGTCGTTCCATCGGCGGCAGCATCGGCTTCCTCCATCGCCGCCATTGCCTCCTCGTCGTTAAGGTCGTCGGCAACGACGTACCCGGCGGCGAGCTTCGAGAGGTCAGCTTGGTAGTGGGTCGTAACCACTCCAAGCGCCTACCGAACCCCAAGCAGAAGGGCCTCCTTCACACGCGAGGTGAAGTGCCCCCCAAGCGCTTGTAGGCGACTGGCGAGGGAGCTGCCGGACTGCACATCGGCGCCAGCAATCTCGTTGCAAGCCGCCGAGGCGGCCTGCACCAGCTCATCGAGCTCACGCTGGGTGGCCGAGTGTGCCACTAGCATGGCCTCATTTGACTCCGTCTCGGCCTGGAGCGCCTGCTTCAATGCTGCACCAACAAGGCTGTCAGAAACGAAAGAGTAACCAAGCAAAACAAGGACGAAACTCGAGCCAAATCGGCTTACCCTCGACTTGACCCTGGGCAGCCTCGAGGGCCTTCTCCCCCTCTCAAGCCTGCCGCTCCGCAGCAGCCCGAGCCGCTTGCTCCAGCTCGAGCTGGTCTCGAGTCTCGACCACGAGACGCCGCTCCTCCTCGACCGCCGACTCCGCCGCACTGCGCGCAGCCCGCTCGTTATCCAGCCAAGTGCTGCTGTTCGCGAGCTGCTCGCGCAGGGCGCTGACCAAACCATCTAGGCGAGTGATGACTTCGCCCTTCTGCCGACACTCGGCGACAGCCCGTCCCGAGCGTCTCGGAGGTCGTCCAGCTGGTGGTCTCGAGTCTCGACCGCCCCTGACAAGCGGTGAAGCTCCCACAACAGCGCCGCAATCTGGTCGTTCTTTGCGAACGCCTGATGGCGGAGTTCCTGCGAAAGACGAGCTAAGTCCCTTTTGAAGAAGAATTACGACAAAACACTGGCTGCACCGAAACGCACCTGGTGGATCTTGCAGGCCTCATCGTGAAGGCGGAGGACGTCTTGCAGCGCCCTGCGAACGTCCCGACCATGCGACGATTGAACGTCCCACAGGCGCTCCTCCACCACGGCTTCACCAACGAACTGCTCGGGAAGCTCGCGGCGGGATTGCCACATCTCAGCAGATCCACGGGCAGACGCCTCGCTGGGTCCGGCCGACGCTGGCCCCGGTGGAGCCACGATGAGAGTCGACGGCGCGGCCCCGCCGCTCTCGCGCCCCTGCGTCATGGGGGCTCCCACCCCAGAGCCTCTGCCAGCTCCTTCAGATGGGGAAACCCACCGCCAAGGGTTTGTCCCTCTCCCCCCTCATGCGGGGGGGCCACCACGGCGTCCGCCTCCACGGGCGCCGTAGGCGGTTCCTCGATGCGAAGAGCCTCCCTAGGCGCGGGGGTGGCATCCTCGGACCGGGCAACCTCGGCCCGGGGCTCGACAGCGCCCTCGAGGAGTTGAGGTGGCCTTGGTTCCTCGAGGACCCAGGGCGCCTCCTCGCACGGCTGCTGCTCGACCTGCAGCTCCGCCTGATCATCGAAGAAGGTGACGAAGTCCTGCACGACCTCGTTCGTCGGGCCCAGGAACTGCGAGGACGGGTGAGGCGACGAGCTTGGCCCGACCTTGAGGGCCTTGGTCGGCGCGAGGGAAGGCACGCTCCGCCCCCCAGATTGACTGCGACACGAAAAAAGCTCGGTCAGAGACGAAAGCGAAGTATCAATGACAAGCGTGCAACGAAGAAAACTTACCGCACGATGGGGAGCTTCCGTTTCGGCCTCGAGGTTGAGACGGGAGCCACCCCCGGGACCTCGCCTCCCGTGGATGCGCCGGCCTCCCCTTGAGGAGCCACCCTTGAGGCCTCGCCTCCCGTGGAGGCATCGGCCTCCCCTTGAGGGGTCACCCTCGAGGCCTCCTCGCCTACCGTAGGGTCGACGGCATCTGCGTGGGAGACCACCACTTTCGGCCCGCGAGGTGGGGCCTCAAGGCAGCGCCCGGCCGCTCGAGTGCCTCGCCTCGATCCTGGGGTTCCTCGAGAACAGTCACCGCCACCCCTGACGGGCCCCCAGAAGCAGGCACCACGGTCGACGGTGGAGTTCCGAGGTCGATGATCTCTCCGCCACCGCCCCCAGACGCTGCAGCCTGGGTGGCCCCACTAGGGGGAGCCCGCGAGGAGACGGGAAGCTCGAGAGGAGATGGACTCCTCGCCCCGCCGTCTTCCTTGGATCCATCGGGATCAGGGGAAGACTCCGGCGTCGGGAGCGGTGAGAGCCCCTGCTCCTCCCGCTCGTGATTCTCCGCCAAGTGCTTCTTCCTCTTCCGATCTTTCTGCTTCCGCCGCGCCTCCCTCCGATCCTTGTTCTCTTTTGCCTTCTCGGCGAGGGCGCGGTTAACGGCCTTGTCCTCGGGGACAGGGGGCTTGGAGTAGTGGCTGCGGGACAGGCCCTGCGAAGCGCCATTCGCAAGGTCAAAAACACGAAACCAAAACGAAATGCAAAAACAAGGGACAAAAGATAACTTACGAAGCTCAGGTGGCCATCCTCGGGCCGCATTGGCACCACCCACGGGTCGTCCGGCAGCTTGTCGACGGCGCGCCGCGCCTGTTGAACGGCGGTGGCAACAGGCAATGGCTCCGCCGCCATCGCCGCGCCAGTGACGTCGGCGCCAGGGGTCATCCTAAACAGCGGGAGCCTCCTCTGCATTAGGGGAAGCACCCGTCGCCGGTGAAAGTTGGCGATGACCCCACCAGCGGTGAGGCCGTGCCTCGAAAGGCGCTGGAGCGCCTCGATCAATGGAGCAAGCTTGTCCTTCTGCTCCAGCGGTGATACCCCGAAGGACCAGTAGTCCTGCTTCTTCGTCAGCAGCTTGCCGGTGTAGGGCGGCAGACGCCCTCCGTCGTTGCGGAGATAAAACCACCCCTTGTCCCAATCTTGGTTGTTGGAAACCATGGAACAAGGGATGTAAAGATCCCTGCGGCTCCTCCGGACTTGGAGCACGAGGCCACCAGCGCGAGCGGGGCAACGGACCCCCTTGGAGACGCCCTCTGAGAAGAGCTCGCCGAAGAAGAGGTGGCGCCAAAGGTCCCAGTGGGCCTCGATGCCCAGATAACCCTTGCAGACGGCGACGAACACCGGCGCCTGCGAGATCGCATTGGGCGAGAAATTGTGCAGCTCCACCTTGTAGTGGCAGCACTGTGCCAACCACTCCTTTGACTTCGCTCGCCTCGGGCACGCCACCATCCTCGAAGGCGACCCTCGAAGGAAGCTACGGAGGCTCGATCTGGACGCCGTACGCAAGTCACTACCCTCGACGCCGTGAGCCGTCATAAGAAGGAAGGACATCACGTCAGCCACTGCCATGTCGTCAGCCAGAGTTGGAAGGCGCGATTCCCGCTCGCACAGTGCGCGGCATGGACGAACAGCGCACTTAGCAACGAACACCACGAACACATGTACTCGCACCCTGCCCTCTTGGTCTATAAAAGGGGAAGGGAAGCCCATGCAAAAGGGGCAGGTTCATAGATAGACAACGAGCAACACACAAGTTCATACACACCAGAACACACACCACATAGCTGGGGATTTAAGAGCTCATCTCCTTCTCCCACCTTGCTTGTAAACCCCTACTACGAGCAACACGTAAACTGGTGCATCGCACCACTGCTGGACGTACGGCCTCGTGGCCGGAACCAGGATAAATCCCCGTCTCTTACTCTCGCCATCAGGGAAACGAGTGGTTTAGCACCGCAATCACTTGTTGGTGCCGGTGCGACCAAATCAGGCACCGACACTATGCGAGATCACTAAAGCGTAATCTAACAAGCTAAGCAGAGCAGCACTTGGAACAGATCTAGTCGGCTGTGATAAGAGATACAACGAGATAACACAGGTAAAAGCCGACCAAAGCGTGTACCAATCTGGATAAAGGTTGAATAAAATCTAAACGAAGTAACAGCGATACGCCGGTTACTAAAGCCTAGATACATATCCGATAACTGTTGAATAACTTTAAACGAAGCAACGGCGATACGCCGGTTGCTAAAGCTTAAGGATTATTCGGTAAAAGACAGAACTTACGAAGCAAGCCCTGAGATCTGATCACCCTTGACGTGCTCGAAGAACTCGTGAAAAGAAAATAGCGAAGTCGCCGACTTGATAAAAGTAAAGGTATTGAAGAAGTAGAGTTTGTTTATTTGATCATGTGATAAAAACCTTACAATAACCGTGCACCCTTTATATTTATAGGGCTGCGGGACAAGGACCTAGACGTACGACGCACGCATAGAGATCAATTACAACTTGACTACTTTAATTAGTTTCTAAATAACATAAAATATTAAGTTACGGACTCCAACTTCCCTTTTCCTAGAGTCCTGGCTAATTAAACCTTCCTCAAATCCACCGCACACACATGATCTATACGTGTTAACCTGGAGTCCTGGACTGCTCTGGCGTGACAGTGCTGAATCTTTCCTTCTCTAATCACCTTTACTTGCATGTGGACATGTGTTGGCTTCTTCCTCCTTTGTTTGCACGTGAAAGCTTTACCTCTTGTTTTGAGTAACTATCGACCAAGGAAAAATAATCCAACGAACGAACCAACACCTTGCAGCCACATCGATGTGCACCTTTCCGATTTCCTTCTGTCCGATCAGCACCTTTTCGATTCTTCTTCCGATCACGTCGAGCCAGTCAACCTTGTGTATATGTGCTGACTTGCATCTTCCTTAAGTAATCAATCGACCATCACATCTTTGGCAGATCGGACACCATGCAAATCGGACACCATGCAAATCATACACCATGCAAATCGGACACTATGCAAATCGGCTGGACACCCATAGTCGACTACCAGAGACCCATTGTTTCATACTGCCGATCACTTCAAGCTGATTTCTTTCCTTGCCTTCCTTCTTGCCGATTCCCATCAGTATACGATAAACCACTGTCCTCTCATCTGGATTTGCCTATCAAAATCCGGTGTCAACAAAATCATATCACACCCAATCAGCATATGTGATATCAACAGCGGGAGCTAAAATAGCATCCAACCAAGTCACTCAAAAAGTACCAATCAAGCTGGGTAGTAAAGTTTTTCCTACAGATATAATTCTGCTTGGATTGGATGAAATTGATATTGTTTTGGGGGCAAATTGGATGACTCAACATAAGGTTGTGCTAGAGGTTGCCGAAAGGGTTGTGGAAATAAACTCGCCTACACATGGGCCTAGTGCACTTTATTTGCCACACCGAAAATGCGCCAATGCTTGTGCTTACACCATGGTAGAAACACAACTAAAGGACATTCCGGTGGTATGTGAGTATGCCGATGTCGTCGGACAGGGACATTGAAATGTTAATTGAACTTCAACCTGGCACAACACCTATATCAAAGAGACCCTATAGAATGCCGCCCAATGAATTGGCTGAATTAAAAATTCAACTCCAAGAACTGCTAGACAAGGGTTTCATCCGTTCTAGTGTGTCACCATGGGGTTGTCCGGCTATCTTTGTGAAGAAGAAGGATCATTCTTTGAGGTTGTGTATTGACTACCGGCCTCTTAATGCGGTGACCATTAAAAACAAGTATCCACTTCCCCGCATTGATGTCCTTTTTGATCAACTAGCTAGCGCCAGAGTGTTCTCTAAGATTGATCTTCGCTCTGGCTATCACCAAATAAAAATCCGTCCTTGTGACATTCCCAAGACTGCCTTCTCTACCCGCTATGGACTCTATGAATTCTTGGTCATGTCTTTTGGACTCACAAATGCCCCAGCCTACTTCATGTATCTCATGAATTCGGTTTTCATGTCCGAGCTTAACAAGTTCGTAGTGGTCTTTATTGATGATATTCTCATATATTCCAAGAATGAGGAGGAGCATGTCGAGCACCTTCGCATTGTCCTTCAGAGATTGAGAGACCATCAGGTTTATGCCAAGTTCTCTAAATGTGAATTTTGGCTAAAAAGTGTGAAATTCTTGGGTCATACGGTTTCCAAGGATGGTATATCCGTGGATCCGACCAAGGTACAAGAGGTGATGGATTGGCAGCCACCTACCTCTGTGCATGAAATTCGGAGTTTTCAGGGTCTAGCTGGTTACTATCGCCGCTTCATTCCGGATTTCTCTCGAATTGCTAAACCCATGACCGAACTCTTAAAGAAGGGGGTCAAATTTGAGTGGAGTGACAAATGTAAAGAAGCTTTCCACACTTTGAGAAAACATTTGTCTTCAGCCCCAGTCTTAGCTCAACCCGACAGCACCAAGCCATATGTTTATTGTGATGCTTCAGGCACCAGCTCGGTTGTGTCCTTATGCAAGAGAACTGGGTCATTGCTTATGCTTCCCGAGCACTCTGTCCACAAAGCAAAATTACCCTACACATGATCTTGAGTTAGCAGCGGTTATTCATGCTCTCAAGATTTGGAGGCACTACATGATGGGTGTTCCATGCAATATTTACACCGATCACAAGAGCCTCAAATATGTCTTCACTCAGGCACATTTGAATATGAGGCAACGAAGATGGTTGGAGTTGGCTAAGGACTATGATCTTAGTGTGCATTATCACCCCGGGAAGGCTAATGTGGTTGCGGATGCACTAAGCCGCAAGGCTCGCTGTCACTGCCTTACCGTGGAGTCCTATGCCGACACTTTGTGCCATGAAATGGCAAAGCTCAACTTGGAGATTGTTCCTCATGGGTATTTCAACCATATCTCTGTTGAAACAACCTTGCATGATCAGATTGTTGTGGCCCAATTAAATGATGCAAAGATTAAAATCCTCAAAAGAAAATTCGCAAAAGAAAAGGTCAAGGAAAAATATAAATGCTTCCGGTTAGATAGGCAGGGAGTGATGTGGTTTGGACATCGGATAGTGGTGCCCAAGAACACCGAACTACGAAGGAAAATCATGGATGAAGCTCATCTTTCCAAATTTTCCATCCATCCCGCACAAAAATGTACCAAGACCTTAAACAAAACTTTTGGTGGACTAGGATGAAGCGGAAGATTGCTAAATATGTGACGGAATGTGACACATGTCAGCGGGTAAAGGCTAGCCACTTGAAGGTAGCAGGCACTCTTCAACCTCTACCTATTCCCTCATGGAAGTGGGAAGATATAAGCATGGATTTCATTGTCGGACTTCCCAGGACCCCTCAGGGGCATGACTCCATTTGGGTAATTGTGGACCGCCTCACAAAGACCACACATTTTATTCCAGTCAATACAGCCTATACCGCTATGAAATATGCTGAAATCTATTTGGATCGGATCGTTTTCTTACATGGGGTACCCAAGACGATAATTTCAGATTGTGGAACCCAATTTGTGGCACGCTTTTGGGAACATTTGCAGCAATCCCTAGGTACCAAACTGATCCGTAGTTCAGCATACCACCCTCAGACCGATGGGCAGACGGAAAGGGTAAATCAAATCCTTGAAGATATGCTTCGAGCTTGTGTTATCCATTATGGGAAAAATTGGGAGAAATGTTTATCTCTGGCTGAATTCTCTTATAACAACAGCTTCCAAGCAAGTCTAAAAATGGCACCTTTCGAAGCTTTGTATGGTAGAAGATGTCAGACACCGTTGTGTTGGTCCCAGGCAGGCGAGAGATACACATACGGTCCTGACCTTGTAAAAGAAGCCGAGGAAAAGGTTAGGGTCATCCGTGAAAACTTGAGAACCGCACAATCTCGGCAATAGAGTTATTTTGACCAGAGAAAGAATCCCCTTCAGTTCGAAGTCGGCGATCATGTGTATCTCAAGGTCTTCCCACCAAGGGTGTGCAAAGGTTTGGGTTGAAAGGAAAACTTGCCCCTCGCTATATTGGTCCATATGAAATCACTCAACAATGTTTTTCATGTCTCCCAACTCAAAAAGTGTCTTCGTGTTTCGACCGAGGTTGTGGAGCAAGAAGAACTCTCGGTTGAGCCGGATCTTTCTTATGATAAGCATCCTATCAAGATCCTAGATGAGAAAGATAAGTTAAAATGCACAAAATTCAGTGGGGTCATCACTCCGAGGATGAAGCCACATGGGAAACCGAAGACTATCTTAAAAAGAACTTCCCCGACATCCTTCCTAACACCAAGGTATCTTTTTCCCCACCATGTCGCTAAGCACAGTCGAATCTCGGGGTGAGATTCCTTTTAAGGGGGGTAGGCTATGACATCCCTGATGTTTATAACCTTAATAATACACTAAAACCAGGGTTAAAGGACAGCATTGGTTAAGCACACTTAAATTGATCTAAATTTCAAAATTTGAATTTTAATAAGGCCTTTTTGACACCCAACTGAGATCTCAAAAATTTTGTTGTAAACTTAAAAATATCCAAAAATAAAAGTTGTTTGTCATAAAAAATAAAGCCTAGTCACTGTTGGGAACTTTTTCAAAATTTGTAGTTAAGCCCCTCTAAAACTCAAAAAACCGCACAGAGAACCTTTTCAAACATGGCGTGTTTGAGCTTGAAAAATTAAAAATTTCAGGTTCATCCCAAAAAAAAGTTGTGTCCCATCTTCCAAACTCCAACTTTTATTTTTGCACTTTTGAATGTTCAGTTCAAATTTTTGGTGAAAATCCACAGTGAGCTGAGGAGCTCCACGGGCGCCCGACAGCTCGCCCTGGCACGCTCTGCGCAGGCCGGCAGCGGCCGCCACATGGCCGGCGAGCGGCGGCGTCCTCGCCTGGCCGGCCAAGCCGTGGCGGCGTCTTCCTTTTGTCCTCGCGCGGGCGCCTGACACCCCGACCGATCTTTTCCCGCAAAGCCACGCCTGTGCAGCCTCGCGCAGTGCGGAGCGCCATGATGGCGAGCAGAGCTCAGCCACTGGCCATTACCGCGCGCGCCGCGCAGAGCCGTCCCACAGCTGGATTCCCGCTCGCAACGCATCAAAGCCTCTGCGGCGTATCTCTCCTTGCCCATGCTCCCGAGCTTCGTCTTCGACCTCTGGTCGCAAGAGCCGAGCTCGAGCGCCGGAGCAAATTCGCCTCCATCCCTCCACGGTTTCCAAATTCACCGTACCCAGAGCTCGTCCACTTCCTTAGCTTCCTTACTCCCCCCCCACTTCTCTCAAGCTTCCATCGACGATCCAACGAGAAATTGGAATTTCCCCCAAATCCCCATTTTTCGGCCACCGAAGCACCTCCACGTCGAGCCACACCTTCGAGCTATCCACGACGCCAATCGAGCATCCCAACGCCTTCGCCATGCCCCACTGATGCTCACGAGCCCTTCCAACGGTAGCGGAAGCCACTGACCTCACTGGAGTTGAAGCCGCGGCAGCCGCACCGCCACTGCTCTGTCGCCGGCCACCTCCGAGCCTCCTCCGGCCACCCAACCGCCACCATTCGAGTCACGGTGAGCTGCTCGTCATTTTCCCCCACTTCTCCGACCTCATCCCACCGCCGTTTGGCCGGTGCAACGACGCCGATGAGCCCAAGGGCATATCTTCATGTTCTTCCTTTTCGAAGGGCTCCCAGTGAAAGAAACCAGGGTGTAACACCCAGATTTCCAAGAAATCCGAATGCTTCCATATGTGTGCCCAGGATGTCCACAGAACACATATAGATTACAAATATTGTATCACAGAGAACACAATGCTCGAATAAAATAGTTTATATCAGAGTTTAACACAAGACATAGTCTTAAACAAATAACACAGCGGAAGTCTAAATATTATTAAACGTCTTAACTAGGTAGAGCCTCAAATCCACAGGGACACCGACTGGTTGAACACAGCTAGAAGTACGGCAGATCCTCCGGAAACTCAGCAAGCGACTGATCATTCACTGCTCCATCTGTTACCCATCCGGGATTTTGTTGAATAGTTGCAAGTGTAAGTAAACCATCTTACTTAACAAGTATAACACGGGTTATGCAAGGACAAAAGGCTGGACACGGTTAAACTGCAGTAGCACTTTTTAGTTGTTTCATTTTATTATCATCCAAATTACTACGAATGAGTAGAACCCAAGTATAAACCCATTAATAAGGTATAAGTGATTATGGAACAAACCAACATCAACCACTAATATCATCTTCTAATCAAAAAGGATCCAGGCCACTCGTGTCCGTGAGCACGGCTATCATGATAGATCAACACTCTACAGAGGTTTCGCCCTTTACCCGCCAGTCACATAAATCCAAAAGAACTTATGTTACGAGGACTTCCACAAAACACCCTAACAAGCACAGTAGCCGTTTTGGTTCAACATAGGCAGCATAACCCGAGGCATCGAGATTGACGTACGCTCAGGGCGCAACGTGAGGGGGTCAATGGCGTCCAGAGCGAGAGCGCAATCATCGCAACGTGTGAAGCTGCCGTACATCGGGCGCTTACATCACGGGACTTTGCCTAACGGGGCATAGCCAATGGATAGAACCGTCCTCGATGGATCAAACTATACTCTCACGAATGTTCCCCACATACGCCTTTCGGTAGCCACTGGTAAGCTAGAGACGTACAAGTTAATTATCCAAGACCAGAGCCATTATAGTTCCAACGGCGGCGAACAGGTTCCTGGGTTGTCGCTTTAAGAACCGGACCTTATAGAGAGACATTAGAACAAAGCACGAAGCACATGCTCTAATTCCCTAGACCAAACCTTATAGAGACACTAGAACAAAGCACACGGCACATGCTCTAGTTCCCCGAACCATGTTGCTAAAAAGCATCTTTTAACCATCATTGAAGTGAACCATTAGTTCAATATTAACATAAAAAATAAATGTTGGTTGCAGCGCATAGCATAGTCTAACCATAATGCATAAAACCCTGGGTAACAAGGAATAAGGTAAAGACTAGGAATATCCTTAGTGGTTAACAGTATTAGACACATGCATATGATTTATGTGATTAATCGGTGTATAGGTAACAAGGATGGTCCGTGTTATACTTGCCTTCCTCAGTGAACTGCTGCTGCAACTGCTCTTCGAGAACGGGATCGTCGGCGAACTCGAACGGCTCGGCAACTACTCACATCGATCACCACACAAGCATCCACACATACATGCAAACAAGATATTTAATTAGAACAGTACACCAAACATAAACAAAAGATGAAAAGAAGGCTTTAGAGTTACTCTACGCTTCACTACGAACACATGAGCGCGAAAATCACTCAAATCGGAGTTAAAACGGAGAAACTACGCTTAAAACGGGCTCTAGGGGCTTGCTGGTAAAGGTTTTAAGCTTCCAGGGGTGTTTTTGAAAGAAACCAGGGAGCTAAAACATAATTTTGTATAAAAACACGAGGGCTGCGGGGTAAAACTGCCATCTAGGACGGCGGGCACTATTTTTCAAAACAGCAGGGGCTAAACCGAAAGAAAAAGGACTTGGTTGTAAATACTTTTGAACTGCGCTGGACCGTGGGTTGATTTTCAGAAAACAGAGGGGCTCTTTTACAAAACAGGCACGGCGACGGCTAGATGCTGACGTCGGCTGACGTCACCGTCTACTGTGCCGTGGACCGGCCCTGAACCGCGGTTCACGGGTTCACGGTGAACCGGCTCGGTTTAGATCGGCTTTTAGATCTAACCGTCGGTTTCGAATCTAACGGCTCAGATCAGATCTAGCGCTCGGCTCACCGGAGCACGGCGGCGCTTTCCCGGAGACGCGGAGGAGCTCGCCGGAGTTGGCTCGGCTCGGCGCTACGGTGCACCAATGCTCGCCGCGATTGGTCCTAGAGAGAGAGAGGAAGATGGCGAATCGATTTTGGGGGTTGGAAGCGAGCTACGCGCGGCGGAGACGGCTCGCGACGAGCGGCGGCAGGTCGGTGCCTCTGGCGAGGTCGTGCGAACGCGGGAAGGCGAGAGAGAGAGGGGTTTTGGGCTCGGCGTGTTCCTCGGCTTACCCTGAAGCTCCACGACTCGACGTTGGCAGCAAAGCGGCGGTGGAACGGTGGCTCGGCGGCGCTAGGGTTCGGCGGCGGCGCTCGAAGCTTGGAGGCGGCTAGGGCTGGGGATTTGAGACAGAGGGGGTTTACGAGCTTGGCGGCGGCGTATATAGGGGTCACGGGCAGCCTCGGCGTGCGGGCCACACAAGGGAGAGCGGCACGTGAGCGAGGCGGACTCGCGGCGGCGCAGATCGGGGAGGAGCTCTGCTCGCCTACGGCTGGAGGTGGGCGATGACAGGTGGGCCCCACCTATCGGCCGCACAGGGAGGAGAAGACGCGCGCGCTGGGCTGAGCGGCGGTGATGGGCTGGACGAGCTGGGCCGTGGTTGCTGGGCCGCGCAGAGAAGAGAGAAGAGTTGGGCCGCGCGGGAAAGAAAGAAAAGAGCTGGGCTGCTGGGCTGAAAAGGTAGAGGGAAAAAGAGAGAAAAGAAAAGGTTTTTCTTTTATTCAAACACTCATTTGAATTCAAATTCAAATTTGAATTCAACAATCAAAAATAAATGCACCAGCATGAATGCAACAATAATGTTTCTATACCCTATATTTGCTTTTAATTATTCAAAATTTTATTTTTCCTACATTAATTATGAGCACTTCAATATAAAAAGCCAATTAATTACTAAATTTTAAATAGGGCATTTTTAGGGTGTTACAAATCTACCCCCCTTAAAATGAATCTCGTCCCTGAGATTCGGACGTAGATTGGAAGAGATGTGGATATTCTGCCTTGAGATCATCCTTTCTTTCTCAAGTTGCTTCACCTTCTGAATGACGTTTCCACTGAACCTTGCACACACGGATGTCTTTGTTCCCGGTGACCCTCTCTGATTCCTCCAAAACCTTGACCAGTCTCTGAGGACTTAATTGCTTGATACTCAATCTTCTCTCCTGATGGAGCCACTAACTGAACTGCACGCTTAGAACACTGTATGACTACTTCGTACTTCCCTAGCCAGCTCATTCCCAAGATGAGATCCATTCCGATGGAGTTTAGGACTATAGGGTGTGCTAAGAAGTCTACCCCCCTTATGGTTCCTGCCATACTCCTCACAAAAACTCAGAGCTAGTCCTGATAAACTGAAAAAGGTCCACTGAACTGACAAGATAAGGAACCCAGATAACAGAGAAAGTGGTAGATGGTGTGCACAGGAGATAAGGAACCCAACTATTTATTCATTAAAATCCTTATACCTTAATCCAATACTAGATGACTGCAGACTTTCATCTGCGCTCATCACAATCATTACAAAGATCCAAATCACACATAAGCATAATGAAAATTCATTCAAGCATTCAAAGACATGGTTCACACAAGACTCGACACTCTTAGACTAGTTTTGACCCAAAAACGTTCTATTTGATCTCTATTAGCATTTAGGGTCGATGGTGGTGCGGTGAGCTAGGGTGCTGTATCTAGTCCCTCTGTGGGGTGGCGACTGTGCATCGAACTCTGGGCTGCGTGGCGCAGGTCCTTCCAACTATTGCTACAGCTCCTCATTCTTCTCTTGTTGTTCTAACTCCATGGGCTCGGTCTCTAGCTCCTCGGGGTCCCCTTCTTCGGCCTCCTGCCTAAGAAGCTCCTCATAGGCATTCGAGTTGCGTGCCACCAACGGGTACTCATCGATGCGGGGTGGAAAGTAGCCATCAGCGCTCTTGCGGACTGTCTAGTTCTGTCGAGCCATCTATAGAAGTGTAAACTAGAGGAGGGCTAGAAAATTTTCACAAAGGACAGAGGTAGAATAGAACACCATTTTTCGACAGAAACTCAACTCTAGGATGTAAAATATTTTTTTTTGAGCAAGGATTAAGCAAGTTCTAATCGACCGTCCTATCTAGGCTGTGGTCCTACAGTCAGCACGGCTCTGATACCAACTTTGTAACACCCAGATTTCCAAGAAATCCGAATGCTTCCATATGTGTGCCCAGGATGTCCACAGAACACATATAGATTACAAATATTGAATCACAGAGAACACAATGCTCGAATAAAATAGTTTATATCAGAGTTTAACACAAGACATAGTCTTAAACAAATAACACAGCGGAAGTCTAAATATTATTAAACGTCTTAACTAGGTAGAGCCTCAAATCCACAGGGACACCGACTGGTTGAACACAGCTAGAAGTACGGCAGATCCTCCGGAAACTCAGCAAGCGACTGATCATTCACTGCTCCATCTGTTACCCATCCGGGATTTTGTTGAATAGTTGCAAGTGTAAGTAAACCATCTTACTTAACAAGTATAACACGGGTTATGCAAGGACAAAAGGCTGGACACGGTTAAACTGCAGTAGCACTTTTTAGTTGTTTCATTTTATTATCATCCAAATTACTACGAATGAGTAGAACCCAAGTATAAACCCATTAATAAGGTATAAGTGATTATGGAACAAACCAACATCAACCACTAATATCATCTTCTAATCAAAAAGGATCCAGGCCACTCGTGTCCGTGAGCACGGCTATCATGATAGATCAACACTCTGCAGAGGTTTCGCCCTTTACCCGCCAGTCACATAAATCCAAAAGAACTTATGTTACGAGGACTTCCACAAAACACCCTAACAAGCACAGTAGCCGTTTTGGTTCAACATAGGCGAGAGAGAGAGGGGTTTTGGGCTCGGCGTGTTTCTCGGCTTACCCCGAAGCTCCACGACTCGACGTTGGCAGCAAAGCGGCGGCGGAATGGTGGCTCAGCGGCGCTATGGTTCGGCGGCGGCGCTCGAAGCTTGGAGGCGGCTAGGGCTGGGGATTCGAGACGGAGGGGGTTTACGAGCTTGGCGGCGGCTTATATAGGGGTCACGGGCAGCCTCGGCGTGCGGGCCACGCAAGGGAGAGCGGCGCGTGAGCGAGGCGGACTCGCGGCGGTGCGGATCGGGGAGGAGCTCTGCTCGCCTACGGCTGGAGGTGGGCGATGACAGGTGGGCCCCACCTGTCGGCCGCACAGGGAGGTGAAGACGCGCGCGCTGGGCTGAGCGGCGGTGATGGGCTGGCCGAGCTGGGCCGTGGTTGCTGGGCCGCGCAGAGAAGAGAGAAGAGTTGGGCCGCGCGGCAAAGAAAGAAAAGAGCTGGGCTGCTGGGCTGAAAAGGTAGAGAGAAAAAGAGAGAAAAGAAAAGGTTTTTCTTTTATTCAAACACTCATTTGAATTCAAATTCAAATTTGAATTCAACAATCAAAAATAAATGCACCAGCATGAATGCAACAATAATGTTTCTATACCCTATATTTGCTTTTAATTATTCAAAATTTTATTTTTCCTACATTAATTATGAGCACTTCAATATAAAAAGCCAATTAATTACTAAATTTTAAATAGGGCATTTTTAGGGTGTTACACAGGGGCCTGATTGCAAGGTTTTCAAAAGATCCAGGGGCCGCAGTGTAAAAAGATTCTTAAGGTCTAGTTCAAATTCCCGAAATCTTCTAAAATCCATTAAAAATCATAGAAATATTGGAAAAATGCACAAAAATACTCCCTGGACTCATGAGATTGTAAGCTCCAATCTCATGTTGGCATGTACACACTTTGATGAGTAGTTTTTGAAATAAAATTCAAACTCAGTTTTTAGAGTTTTGTGCACCATTTCAAATCCTGAACTCCTTTGTAGCTGAACTTTGGATATGTTACATGTGATGTCTGTAGGAGCTTTGTGTCAAAAGGAGACCTAAAAACCTGGCCTGTAACTTCAGTTATGATTTATTTAGTGTTTTCTGTTCTAGCTCAGTTCTACATTTATTACAAATATTTCATGCTGTCAAAAATCACCAACTTTCACCAGAGGCCTAGAAACTTGTTAGCACTTGTTGGAAAAATGCTAAACTTAATTTTAGATGCTGGTTAGGCCAGCAAATAAATAGATGTTGGTTTCCAGATAGAAAATTATTGAGGGCTGTCCAAGTGTTATCTTTAGCCACCACTTGGCCAGAGCCTTTCTTTTACTCATGACTAGCTCTGGTAGAGAAATCTTCTGTTTTGGAAGTAGTTTTGATTATATATGAATTAATCTTGTTTCTTTGAGCAGAAAATTGCACTATTTTTAATAATTTCTATGTAGCTTGGTTTTAGCTAAATTTTGGAGTGAGCCTAGCTCTTATACTCCAGTAGTTGTCATAAAGTTTGTGGATAAAAAGGATGAACAGAAATAGAGAAACAAAATTGAGAAGGAACTAGAGTAGAATTGAGTTTTAGGAAAAAGAAATAGATCACTTTTGATAATTGAAGTAAATAGGGTGCATGTGAACATGAAATTCCAGAACTTAATACTTGCATAGAAATAATGGTGTGAATTGTTTTATATGTGTACACAATCACCATCATAAAAGCATAAAACTTATACCACACTCTTCTCTTTTGTGAAGAAAAGAATAAACCACTTGTATGTCTAGGTGAATATGGCCTTCAAATGCCTTAGCCTTTAGACTAAAAACCAACAGCAACGCTTAAAAATATTGCATCTCATTTAGATGGCGCGCTCGCTGACGGCGCCTACAACCTCGTCCCCGCCAACGAAGAAGAGGCTCCCAAAGGCGGTGCTGGCGTGATCGTGATTGACCCGGAGTCTGATGCCGGCGTAGCCGAAGAAGGCAAGCCCCAAAGCATAACCTAACTCTTAAACTTATGCAACTATGAATTATATATGCTTGTGCATTTACGTATCAAGGAATTGTTTGCATACCCTAGTTGCATAATTCTAGTACCTATGTCTTGAAATACTAGTATGATAGTGTCGATAGAGCAATGCTTTAGGACCGTTACAAGTTGAGTGATTTCCTTTCACTCGCGAGATATAGGAGTTGCTTGTCTCTACTTATGTTGGAATCATAAGGAAGGACGACGGGATGGTGTGTGTAGATCTCCCGTCCGTGTATGATAATTGGTTTAAGGTCAAAACGTGTGGTTCTGTATGTCATGTTTTTGAACGTACCACGCACATGCCGACCTATGGGAATCGGTAAGCTCGGTACCAGATTGAAACAGCTAGGACCGATAGCCATCTCTCCTTAGAAATATTTCTTTTCCCTTGCCGTACACAAGTGGATATATGCGTGATGCCGTGAGTGAAGCGGTAAACCTTTATCCTAAGGGAATGGACCCAGCACCGAATTGTGGATCGATGGGAAAGGTTGGAAAGTGCTTGTACCTTTTATAGCAAGCATTATCCGTGTGTGCTGGGTTTTCCCTAGCTAGGTAGCAAAATTCGGTTCGAACTGTGCGCTTCTCATGGTTAATGAGACTGCTTGACCGCTGTGCTGCACTGAGTAATAAGTGGAACTATGAGGATGATGAACTTGTTGTATGTACTAAATTGTATTGCACCCCTTGTATGCTTAGAGAGGATGCTAATCTAGAATGGTTAACTCTACTATAATTTGATGCTAAAATCATGAAAGTAAGGATCCACTCTTAGTTGCTTTCTGGCAAAACAAACCCACCAGCCAAAAGCCTCGCATGTCTAGAAGTCGGTGATGTAGTTTTCACCCGACGGGTAAGCCTTGCTCAGTATTAGTATACTCAGCCTTGCTTGTGGCTATTTATTTCAGGTACTGCTTTGGATGAGTTGGTGAATTCCGTCTCTTGGCCTGCCAAGGTTGCCCCTGGCTAGCATGTCGAGTGGGTTCCGTCCTCATCCGAGGATCGGGAGGAGTAGCACCATGGACGGCTTCATTATGGTGTTGCTACGTATCTTCGTTAGTTTATTTCCGCTGCATTGAACTCTCGCACTTTTATTCAAAATTTCAGACTTGGGTTGTAATATTTGAGGAGACTAGTCATGTAAGTTGAATTTGTGGAATGTTGTAATTTCCGGAACTCACCTTCGTGTGGGTGCGCGTGTTGTTGCGATCGTGAAAGTACGTGGTTAATCGGGTATAATCCAAAGACGCTCCAGCTTATTCCGGATTAAGTGCCTGACTACACGATTAGTGGCCCGTGGGTACTTAACTTGGGATAATTTCGGAGTAGTCCACCACAGCTGGCATCAGAGCCGAAACATGCGCACCAGAGAGAGCAACAGACCCATAATAAACAATTTTTGAAATAAAATATGCCAACCCTTGCTTCCGTTGCGATGGAATGCTATTCATAGGACCGCTAAGGATTATGTATAGAACGTAAAGCCTATGTGGGTTAAGGGATCACGATATGATAGGTGGCTAATTATATATTATAGCACATTTCATTCTGTCATTTACTTTTCGCAATGGTGGGCGCAAGGTACGGCCATTGCTGTAACGTACCACGGCACTATATGAAAATATAGTGGTGGCACATAGTCAATATGTTGTGATGGCGTATGAAACTAGAATAGCATGGTGGGCGCAAGGTACGGCAATTGCTGTAGTGTACCACGGCATCATATGCAAATATGATGGCGGCACAAAGTCAATACGCTATTTCATGAGCGTATGAAAATGTCAATATGTTGCCTTGGTGACATATGAAGCATTGCCCGTTCGATGTTGAACGTTCGGGTGCCACCACTATAGTGGGTGGTAATAAATGGGGACGCTTCCGTGAGTGCTGGCACGGGAGGTTCATTATAATTGCTCTGGAATGGAATTTTCTGCAGGTACGCTAACCACGATTCCGTAAGTTGAACGGTTAGAAAAGTTCGGCTAGCTAATATAAGGAGAGATGAATATTGCCTAGCCACCGGCACTGACTTCATAAGCCAAAAGTTATTGGCACATGTGTTGGTGAGAACGAATAGGCCGCTCATGCATTGAAATTTTCTGAAACTCTATTAAATCATGTTTTATGATCATTGAACTACCCGTTACAAAAACTGAATAATAACCGGAAATTGTGCTGAAACTCCACTGAAAACAGATCTGCTTGCACTGTCGTTTCGAGATTGAAAAACCCATCAAACGAAAAAGTGTCCAATATGAAAGTTGTCTAAAATGTTGTCTAGTTTGTGCTGTAGAAATTTCAACAATTTTGGTTCAGTAAATTAAGAGTTATGCTTAAAATGGTAACCCCCTGTAGCTGGAATTTCCGGGGAACAGTGAGATAGAAATTGAATTTTTGCACCTTCTTAACAACTGTTTCTGCTCAAAACTTCAACATGAAACTTGTTCAATTTTGGTTCTGAGCCAAACACGAAAGTTGTAGAGTATAAAATTTTCAAGATACTGACCGAATTGGAGCGTCTAACTCGACTTCTACTGGAGGATATGATTTTTCTTCCAAAACTGCTTGCTGATATGTTATCCTTATGCAGTAAACTTCATTACATTGCCACGTTCTATCTTGTCATTAATTTAGGCAAGCTTATGGATTGTGGTTCATACAAGTACCTACTGCAGATGGCTATCACTCGCAGCGGTCACGATGCTAGCGGATCCAACGCTAACCAGCAAGGGCCGGAAGGGCAACAGCCACCACGACCTCCGCCACCGCAACAACCCCCAACGTGGCAGCAGCTGTATGCCACCCAAACGGAGATCCTCCGTAATCTGCAGCACCAGCAACAGATGATGCAGCAGCAGATGCAACAGCAGCAAGGTGGTCATCGTGCCCCTCCACCTCAAGTGGCCCGGTACGAGGACTTCTTGGCTACCCACCCTCCGGTGTTCTCCAGAGCCGAGGAGCCCATGGAAGCTGGTGCATGGATTCAGGCCATCGAATCCAAGTTCTCCATCTTGGCTACGCCTTGCACTCCAAACCGCAAGGTGGTCTTTGCGGCGCAGCAGCTCCGTGGCACAGCTCTCCTGTGGTGGGAGAACTACCTGGCTCTTCAACAGGAGAACCATGTCATTGAGTGGGAGGAGTTCAAGACTGCCTTCAAAGCCCACCATATCCCTGCTAGATTGGTAGAGAGGAAGTTGAATGAGTTCCTGGCTCTGATTTAGGGAACCCGCACTGTGCTTCAGTACTCGCAGGCCTTCAATGGTCTGTGTCCTTATGCGGGTCATCATGCTGACTCCGATGACAAGAAGATGGAGAGGTTCCGCCGTGGCCTCACTAGAAAGCTCAAGGCCCAGCTGACCACCACACGGGTTGCCACCTATGGTGAACTCGTGAACATTGCCATCGCCCAAGAAGACGCCAACATGGTCCATAAGGCCGAAAAGAAAAGGAAGGCTCCCGCTGGACCTTTGTGTGGGCAACCTTAGAGGTTCCGCTTGGTTCCCCCGGCTGCACCGCAAGGGCAGCCAAGGGCGCCTTAGGGTGGATGTTGGGTTGCCAGGCCACCATAGCAGGTTGCGCCTCGTTTCCCTCCACCGCCGCAGCAGCAATAGGCGCCGAGGCAAAACGTGCAACAGCCACTTCGTCCTGGAGGTGGCTACCAATGCTTCAAGTGTGGCAGCAACAACCATTTCATCAAGGACTGCCCACAGAACAAGCCGCAGAACCAGCGTCCTAGGAATCAGCAGAACAAGGGCAAGCAGCAGAGAGTCCAAGTCAGGCAGGGAAGGCTCAACTATACCACCCTGGCTGACCTACCTGAGGGAGCACCAGACATGACTGGTACTTTCCCTATCCACAACCAACCTGCTGTGATATTGTTTGATTCCGGGGCAACACATAGTTTTATAAGCACAAGGTTTAATGCAAAATGTGGGTTTAAATCATATCACACCAAATCAGCATATGTGATATTAACAGCGGGAGGTAAAATAGCATCCAACCAAGTCACTCGAAAAGTACCAATCAAGCTGGGTAGTAAAGTTTTTCCTACTGATCTAATTATGCTTGGATTGGAAGGAATTGATATTGTTTTGGGGGCAAATTGGATGACTCAACATAAGGTTGTGCTAGATGTTGCCGAAAGGGTTGTGGAAATAAACTCGCCTACGCATGGGCCTAGTACACTTTATTTGCCACACCGAAAATGCGCCAATGCTTGTGCTTACACCATGGTAGAAACACAACTAAAGGACATTCCGGTGGTATGTGAGTATTCCGATGTTTTTCCGGATGACTGACCTGGGATGCTGCCGGACAGGGACATTGAATTTGTAATTGAACTTCTACCTAGCACAGCACCTATATCAAAGAGACCCTATAGAATGTCACCCAAAGAATTGGCTGAATTAAAAATTCAACTCCAAGAACTGCTAGACAAGGGTTTCATCCGTCCTAGTGTGTCACCATGGGGTTGTCCGGCTATCTTTGTGAAGAAGAAGGATCATTCTTTGAGGTTGTGTATTGACTACCGGCCTCTTAATGCGGTGACCATTAAAAACAAGTATCCACTTCCCCGCATTGATGTCCTTTTTGATCAAGTAGCTGGCGCCAGAGTGTTCTCCAAGATTGATCTTCGCTCTGGCTATCACCAAATAAAAATCCGTCCTTGTGACATTCCCAAGACTGCCTTCTCCACCCGCTATGGACTCTATGAATTCTTGGTCATGTCTTTTGGACTCACAAATGCTCCAGCCTACTTCATGTATCTCATGAATTCGGTTTTCATGTCCGAGCTTGACAAGTTCGTAGTGGTCTTTATTGATGATATTCTCATATATTCCAAGAATGAGGAGGAGCATGCCGAGCACCTTCACATTGTCCTTCAGAGATTGAGAGACCATCAGGTTTATGCCAAGTTCTCTAAATGTGAATTTTGGCTAAAAAGTGTGAAATTCTTGGGTCATATGGTTTCCAAGGATGGTATATCCGTGGATCCGACCAAGGTGCAAGAGGTGATGGATTGGCAGCCACCTACCTCTGTCCATGAAATTCAGAGTTTTCTGGGTCTAGCTGGTTACTATCGCCACTTCATTCCGGATTTCTCTCGAATTGCTAAACCCATGACCGAAAGAAGGGTGTCAAATTTGAGTGGAGTGACAAATGTGAAGAAGCTTTCCACACTTTGAGAAAACATTTGACTTCAGCCCCAGTCTTAGCTCAACTCGACAGCACCAAGCCATATGATGTTTATTGTGATGCTTCAGGCACCGGACTCGGTTGTGTCCTTATGCAAGAGAACTGGGTCATTGCTTATGCTTCCCGAGCACTCCGGACACATGAGCAAAATTACCCTACACATGATCTTGAGTTGGCAGCGGTGTTTCATGCTCTCAAGATTTGGAGGCACTACATGATGGGTGTTCCATGCAATATTTACACCGATCACAAGAGCCTCAAATATGTCTTCACTCAAGCACATTTGAATATGAGGCAACGAAGATTATTGGAGTTGGCTAAGGACTATGATCTTAGTGTGCATTATCACCCCGGGTAAAGAAATACACCCTTGCAAGGTTTAAAATCATTTCGAGTTGTCGTGCTCTCGGTTGTGGCAAATACTTAATGTCGTATGAATTCATTGTAGAGTTATTGTCTGGATGCTAATGATCACACGGTTATGCTCTATGTTCATATGTTTATGTTATATTGTTGCCAACTAAAATTTGATTTGTCACTTGGATTCTATATAGGAGGTTATCACTTGCTCATGTTATACAAAAACTAAGGCCAGGATGAGATAGTTGTTTATGCAATTTATTTAACTTTAAAGCCTCATTCCTTACTACAACCAGATACTGATAATCCTTCATTGCAAGTACCTTATGTACTCAAGTTGCTATTATTCATCAAAGTTATAGGCGAACCGGATGCAGTACTTGGTCTTTTTTAACCCCATTGATCCTCGTGTAGGTGAGGAATAGACCAAACAGCGTTGTTTGTGCCAATGGTGTTCTTGGGCTAGTAACCATTGTTTTTATCTCACCGTTGCGTTTTATCTTTTGTTATCATGAGATCGTCATAGGAAACTTGAACCATTAATTCACGAAACTCATGTCATATTTTGTGAGGTCAAGACTTATATTTTGGAACTGCTCATTTTATTTGAATATCTATGTTGGAATTGTAATATTTATTGTCGAACTCTTACGTAACGACTAAATTTGTATAAATTGTGTATGCTTGATCTTGGGAAGGGTGTTGAGCATGTACCGGGACTACCATATTTGCAATTGTTTTATGTGACGTTGCATTAGTCATATACCTATAGATATGGGTTACCATGTGTCGGCGGGTGGCACAAGGGGTGCCTCACGCCGGCGAGTCTCGATCACAGAACACACATGTATTGGTGGAGAATGGTTCAAGAGACGCAAGACAAGGAGTTTATACTGGTTCGGGAGAAATCCCTACATCCAGTTGTGGTGACTTGTGGTTGTATTGCTCTCTTGTCAGCGGACTACAATGAAGGATGGTTCAAGCCTTGGGTGTAGAATACGTGTAGGGCACTAAGTGTTCTAGGGATCGAAAGTCTCCAGAATGGATCTCCCCCTCGCAGGAGGAAGCCCTCCACTTTTATAAGTCAAGGGGAGGGCCTTGTTACAACTGGCGTTTTACCTATCTATCCTTGGAGGCAGGCGCCCCCGGTGGTTGCTCGTTGTTGGCGTAGTGCGTCCGGCGACCTCCTCGCTGGTTGCCGCATGTCCCTGGCCTGCCTCCACGCAGCTTTGCGGTAGCTTCCTTCTTGGCTGCTAGCGTAACAGAGCATGTACTGTTACTTTTTCCCCTGGCGCTAGGCTGCAGATCAGCTTTCCTGGTTGGCAGGCCTGTACATGCTGTCGGGTGATGGTGGGGGGAAAGCGTAGGCCGCACGCTTTCTCCTTTATGAGTTTGTCCTGGTTTCGGGACTACTCCTGAGGCCTTTCTTGTACCTTTTCTACGCGTCGTGTCAAGCGACACAAGGCCCTCCCCGTGGGGTCTGACCCCTTGGCCTAGCGGGATGGGGGTCGGGCGAGACGGGAGTCCCCGACCCCATCGCCTCTCCGACCATTCTGGGGGTCGGGCGAGACGGAGGTTTCCAGCCTCTTCGTCTCCTTGAGCCTTTCGGGAGTCGGGCGAGACGGAGGTCCCCGGCTAGCTGTGAATAGCATCGGCCTCATCTGTTATCAGGCTCTCTCATCGCTTGCCTGCCGTTAGCGGACGCCGTGTTGGTGGGGCCCCCTAACCCATGACCTCCACAGTAGCCCCCGACCTTATGAAGAAGTCAGGGACTCGTTTGCGAGGTCACGTTTACTCTTTAGGGGAATGATTTTTTAGGGGGCTCCTTTTCCCTGTTACCTGCCGACCCTTTGTAGGTTTTGAGGCTTGGGCGCGACCTCAAGAACGCCTTGGCGGCTGGTTCCTGGTGGCCGGTGAGCTGTTGGCGGGGGTCTGATGAAGACCCCAACCCTCTTCGTGAGGAGTTGGCTTGGGGGTCTACGTGCCCCGCCCTGCTGTTCCTGAATTGATGCCCCCTGCGTAGTTCTCGGGTCCGTTCGATTGGACCCAAGGGCTCGCTGCCCTGCTACGATGCCACTACTGGGGTGCATCCTGTGTTGTCACGCATCAGGGATCAAACATAGGGTACGCTACATCTGGCCAAGTCGTATCTTGGGCCGCACAACCAGGCCTTGCCCCTTACTCATAGGCCATGGAGGCGACCACTCGCACCCTTCGCGGGCTGGCGTTCGAACCCCAGCCTTGGGCCGCGACTCGGCGTCACGGCCCACATTCTTTTTATCTCTTTTTGGGCTGGTGGTGAGGGCGTGGCAGCCCCACAGGTCGTGATGACTTGACTAGCCGCTGACAGGGGCAAGTCTATCCATCGAATGCAAGGCAATGCAGCGGTCGGGCTTTGAGCTGATGTCGCAATCATTGCGGGCCCACCCGGCCGCAGGGATGTGAAGGGCAGTTAATGCCCCATCCCCTCGCCTCGTTCTTCGTGCGCACGTTGGGTGGATCGAGAGCCGTTGGATGCGAATCAAGGTCCCTGGTGGCCCGGTCGTGCGCCTTCTCGGGTCAGCCGCCTGCCTTCCCGTCATCTTTATATAAAGAAACATGGGCACGACAAGTGCAGTTCTCTGCTTCCCGTTCCCATCTTCTTACTCGCATCCGCTCGTGCTTCGCCATCTTCGCCGCCGCCATCTTCTTGCTCATAGATCTCTGTCGTCCTCACTCCTCTTGCCCGCCGTAGCCGTCATGGCGTCGTGGGGCTCTTCTTCGTCGACGCAGCTGCGCCCGTGGGAGCGCTCGAGTGCGTCAATCGCCGCGCTTGAATCGATCGTCTCCCGTGGGCTCCTCCGCCACCTCACTGCAGATGAGAAGTGGATCTCGCCACCGCCCACACATAGGACCCTGTCTCCGTCGGCGGGGTACGTGGTGAGCTTCATGGCGTACCACACCCGTGGTTTCGCCGCGCCGGCGCATCGCTTTGTGTGCAAGGTGCTTCACTATCTGGGCGTAGAGCTTCACGCCCTTGTCCGGAATGGAGTCCATCAGATGGCGAACTTCGTGGCCCTATGCGAGGGCCACCTAGGTATCGACCCTGACTTCAACCTCTTCCTCCTTTTCTTCAGGGCGACGTTGGTCCGGTCGCATGGGGTCCAGGCTCTGTGGGGTACTGCTCGTTGCAGGCGAAGCAGTCCCGAGTTGACCTATTCCCCCGCATGGAGCTCCGTGGCTCCAACAAGGGCTGAAACAAGGGATGGTTCTACTTGAAGAACTATCCTGAGGCCCCTCTTCCTTCGATCGACCCCGCATGCTCGCCACCCTCGAAGGAGCCAGCGCATTGGCAATGGGGTCCTCAGGCTGTTGCCCGTCAGATGCTGAGGACGCACCTTGACGGCCTCGCCCGACTGCTGTCGTGACGTTCCCACAACTATGATGCCATTCGGGCCCGACATCTTGAGCTTTAGGTAGACGTAGTTTGGGACGGCCATGAACTTCGCGTAGCATGGCCTTCCTAAGATATCGTGGTATGAGCCGTCGAAGTCGACCACTTCAAAGCAGAGTGTCTCGGTGCGGAAGTTGTCGCGGTCTCCGAAGGTGTGGAAGGGTGATTTGTCCCAAGGGGACGGCCTCCTTTCCCGGGACGACCCCATAAAAGGGGGCCCGCTCAGGTCAGAAATCGAATCGTGGGATGCCGAGAGCATCGAGCATGCTTGCGTACAGGATGTTGAGTTTGCTCCCGCCATCCATCAATACCTCGGAGACGCGCTTCTTGCCGATGATGGGGGCCACGACAAGTGGTAGCTTCCCAGGGTGCGGAACATATTTTGGGTGGTTGGATTGATCGAAGGTGATTGAAGCTTCAGACCACTGGAGGTAGGTTTGCTCCAATGGATAGACCGCAAACATGTCGCGCTCCATCAGTTCGGTTCGCCGCTTCAATGTCTGTGCCTCGGGCCCGCCGACGATCATGAGGCACTCGTCGGGCTTAGGGAACATGTCAGACCCTGCGCCCTTCCCCTGTGGTTGGGGGGTCGGGCTTACGCCATCCAACCTTCCCATGAGGAACTTCGTCATGAGGCCACATTCAGGGTACTTGTGTTTGACCGGGGTCGCATGGTTCGGTCATGGCCCCTCGAGTAGCTGCTCAAAGTAGTCAGGGGTCTGACCCTCTACGAGTTGTCGCCCTTGGGGTCGGTCGTCTCGCCTCTAGCTCTAAGTCGCCCGTCCCTGGGGTCGGGAGGGCTTGGCGACCACGACAGTGACGAATTCAACACTTCTCTCTTTCTTCATTTTCTTCTTCTCTTCGGGGAAATGCGCCAGCTCAACTTCTTCTCCTTGCGCTTCTTCGGTATCCATCTCAAGGACCTCCTTGACCGTCTTCGGGCACTCCTTCCCGATCTGATTGACCAAGATCCTGCAGGTGGTTGCCCCCATCAACACCTTGCCCGGACAGGCGCACGTGCCCTGGAAGTTCCTGACGAAAGTACTCCTCAAATCTGTCCAGCTTCGGATCTTCCCGTTTGGCAAGCGCTCAAGCCAAGCTCGGGCCGGCTTTGCCATGTACAATGGAAGGTTGCGGATGATGACCTTGTCGTCGAAGGCCCCTCTTGCTCGACACGTGAGCCGAAAGTAGTCTAGCCAAACTAACGGGTCTATCTCCCCGTCGTACCTGTTGATGTTGGTGGGGAGACGGAACCGTGGGGGAATTGGCACAGTGCAGATCTCGTATGAGAAGGCCGTGGGGGCGAGGCAATCGGAGTCGGAGTTCGAGTCCCAGTCCTCCTCGGCTTCAGCGCGCTCTTCTCGCCGTCGGTGTCGAACACGCGGGACACAGTCCTCTAGTTCTTCCGACCATTCCCGTCGCCGCGCCTCGAGGGTGTGCCGCACGTCCCGATCAGGACCCAACTGGTCCTAGTCCTTCGCAGTGTCCAGCATCGGATCGTGCCAGCGTGAGTCATCGGCCGGCTTCTTCTTGTCGACGGGGCAGAGCGACTGTGCATCCATGGCACCAACCTCAGAGTACCGCCTCCTTTCAGCAGAGCTCTCTGCGTGTTGCACCGCGGCGTGCTCGAGGAGCATCTTTAGTCCATTATGAACTCGACACTCTTCTGGCGTGACAGCTGAGGCAACTATCTGGTGAGTAACGTGGCCGCCGCAATGCACTGGCTTGCCCGATCGAACAGTGGGTAGCCGTCAACGTTGGTCTCGATCCGTAGACCAACCTCACACGCTCGTGCTCGGGCCGCCGACTCTAGATCGGCGTCCAGCTGGGCTTGCGTGAGTTCCAAGGTGAGTCACGCGTCTTCCAGCTCCTGTCGCTTCACCGTGACTTGCTCCGGGGTTAGCCGCACGTCTGCCCTGTTCGCCTGCCGTGGGGGAACCCTAATTGGCAGGTCCTCCGGGAGGATGATGGTGAAACATTCCCATGAGGGGAAACGTTCGCCCGCGCATGGATGGAGGTCTAACCCAGATCCGGTCCTCGACAAGATCCACATAAGTCGAGTGTGGCATCTGGGCCTGCGTAACGCCCCAAGATGCCCTCGTACCTCAAAAGGCGCACCTTGGCGTGCGTCCTTTCGAGGCCTTTCCATACCTGATGCCGCACCAAGCCGAAGAAAGTTTGTGACGCGTTCTTCAGGCTGAAAGGGATCATACAAGCCACGCCTTTCAGAGGGCGTGTGCCGGCCTCCCCCACCGGCAGGCTTTTTGGGCCGCCTGATGGGGGAGAATCCCAATGCTTCGTCAGGAGCGCTGGTGCCGAATTGTCGCACCTGTCGAGGTGGTGCACGATCCGTTTGCATCCCACCCTGGACACCACGAACGAACTCCGGGAGCAGGTGCTCATGGCCTGTGTGGCCATCGCGGTCCCGCTCTCGGCCGAGAGGACGTTTCGCCGCCCCGCGGGAGTTGTCCCACGGGTGCGGCCTTGCGGCTGAAGTTGTTGTTCAGGGTGAGGTGTGGCGTGCCACCATGCGCCACCGGCAGCACCTTCACGATGAACTCGAGGCTGCCGATGTGGATGGTCGCACCTAGCCCCAACCGGTGGTCACAGAGACCTGCAATCTCGCACCGGGTGAGGGTGGAGAATGGTTCAAGAAACACAAGACAAGAAGTTTATACTGGTTCTGGAATAATCCCTACATCCAGTTGTGGTGACTTGTGGTTGTATTGCTCCCTTGGCGGTGGATTACAACGAAAGTTGGTTCAAGCCTTGGGTATAGGATGCGTGTAGGGGACTGTTGGCAGTCGATATCTATGATTTTACTGCCAACATTTCTCCAAATTTCATGCTCATATAGTGATAATCATGCTGATATCATTTACACTAATGAGTTCCACAAGTTTTGTGCACCAATAGGTAAAATGGTGCATAAACATCAACATTGGCGAAGCCATACAAGTGAAGGTTCAAAGGTGACTTGGACATGATGAAAAAGTTATCTAAATTGCATACTTGACAGCACCATGTCGAAGAGCTCTCCGAGATGATCGAAATGAATATTTGGATCACCCAATTCGGAGTCCGGACGAGAAAGTTACGCAACCCGGAAGTCGCCGGCAAAACCTGCCGGCCGGCCGGCCTAACCCTAGGCTGGTCGGCCTGGGCAAGGCCGGTCGGCCGGGGAGCTCCACCAAATGGCCCCAAACTTTGCACAATGGCTCTAGGGAGTCACCAATGGGCCTCCATGCAAGGTTTGGTAAGGATGGACAAGTTTAAGACCGAAAGGCCTCACATAACTTGTCCTAGGCCTTTCGGTAGGCCTTTCGGTCCTAACTGCCACAACCGCCGTCGAACCGGTCATAACCGTTATCACCAGAGCATCAGGTGTGCCGGACCACTCCGAAATTATTCCAAGTTAAGTACCCCGGGACAACTAATCGAGTAGTCAGGCACTTAATCCGGAATAAGCTGGAGCGCCGTCGGATTAAACCCGATTTAACCACGTACTTTTCTCGATCGAAACAACAGCACGCCCACACGAAGGTGAGTTCCAGAGATTACAACATTCCACAAATTTAACATACACAAATAGTATCTCAAAGTTATTACAAACCAAGTTCGAATTTAAATCAGAGTATCAAAGTCTTGCAGCGGAATAAAAGTAGTTCATTGCAGCGGAAATAAAAGCTAACGACGATACAAGTAACACCATGCTGAAGCCTGCCACGGTGCTACTCCTCCCGATCCTCGGCAGAGGACAGAACCCACTCGATGTGCCATCCAGGGGGAACCTGGGTAGGCCAAGTCAAAGCATCGACTGCCACATCCAACATGGTACCTGTAAATCAATGCCACAAGCAAGGCTGAGTATACTAATACTCAGCAAGGCTTACCCGTCGAGTGAAAACTACATCACCGACGTCTAGACATGAGAGGCTTTTGGCTGGTGGGTTTGTTTGCCAAAAAGCAACTAAGAGTAGGTCCTTGCTTTCATGTTTTAGCATCATATTCTAGTAGATTTAACCATTCTAGATTAGCATCCTCCCTAAGCATACAAGTGGTGCAATACAATTTATTTCATAGAACAAGTTCATCAATCTCATAGTTTCACTTGTTACTCAATGCAGCAAGGCGGTCAAGCAGTCTCATTAACCACGAGAAGCGGACAGTTCGAACCGAATTTTTGCTACCTGGCCAGGGGAAACCCATCACACACGGATAATGCTTGCTAATAAAGGTACAAGCACTTCCCAACCTTTCCCATCGATCCACAATTCGGAACCGGGTCCATTTCCTTAGGATAAAGGTTTACTTCTTCACTCACAGTCTCACGCATATATCCACAAGTGTACGGCAGGGGAAAACAAAGTTTCCAAGGAGAGATGGCTATCGGCCCTAGCTCCTTCAATCTGGTACCGGGCTTACCGACTCCCATATATCGGCATGCATGTGGTACGTTCAAAAACTTGACACACTCAACCACATGTTTCGACCTTAAATCATTTATCATACACGGACGGGAGATCTACATCTACCATCCCGCCCGTCAATCCTTATGATTCCAACATAAGTAAAGACAATCAACTCCTATGTCTCGCGAGCGACATGAATCACTCGACTTGTAACGGACCTATAGCAATGCCCTATCGATCCTTTCATACTAGTGTTGCAGGTCATCGATAACTAGGAAATGTGCAGCTAAAGTATTCAATCAACTCCTTGAAACGTAAATGCACAAACATAGGGAATTCATAGATGCATAATTTTAAAAGTTAGGTCATGCTCCGGGGCTTGCCTTCTTGCTCTAGCTGGGGGTTAGCCTCCGGGTTGGTCGATCCTTTGCCGGCACCTCCCTCCGGGATTCCTTCCTCGTCGGCGGGGATGAGATGGTAGTTGCCGTCCGGAATAGCGCCTTCTACATGAGATGCATAACTTATTGGCTGCCTATTGATTCCAAGATCAAGGCCTTGAAGTCCATATTCACCTAGACATGCTTAAGTACTACTATTCTCTTCACAAAAATAGAGTAGAGGGTGTGGAAAATTTTTATTCATCTTTGATGGTGATTGTGTACATATATAAAAGAATTCTATTTATTACTTGCAAATTAGGGTGCTGTTCTAAAATTTTAGATTCTCCTTATTTTATTCTAACTAACTAACAAAAAGGTTTATTCTTTTATATAAATCAATTTCCACATAGATTCCTTCTCATTTTTGTTTCTCACTTTCTGTTCATCCTTTTTATCTATAAACTTTATGACAGCTACTGGAGTATAAGAGCTAAGCTCACTCCAAAATTGAGCTAAATCGGAGCTACACAAAAGTTACTAAAAATAAATTAAACTGTTGCCTGCAGAAATGAAATAAATTCATATAAAATTGAAAATTCATCCAAATCAGGAGATTTTCCTACCCAAGCTAGTCATGAGTACAAGGAGGGCTCTGGCCAAGTGGTGGCTCAAAATATCCCTTGGACAGTCCTCAATACATTTCTATCCTAAAACACATATCTATTTATTTGCTAGTCTAAACAGAGCAAAAATTAAGTTTTGCATTTTTAACAGATGTGCTAACAAGTTTTTAGGCCTCTGGAGAAAAATGGTGATTTTTCACTGCTCAGATTATTTTTAATAATTTCTGTACTGCAAAAAGACAGGAAAAACATTTTAATTAATAACCGAAGCTACACTCCATATTTTTAGGTCCCCTTTGGACACAAGGTGCCCAAAGTCATTACAATCAACATATCCAAAGATCAACCCTAGAGGAGCTTTGGATTTGAAATGGTGCACAAGTTTCAAATTTTACAGTTTGAATTTTAATTCAAAAACGGTTCACCAAAAGTATATACATGCTTAAAGGAGATTGGAGTTTACAATCTCACAAATCCAGGGAGTATTTTTGTGCATTTTTCTGATTTTTGTACGATTTTTAACGGATTTTACAAGATTCGGGAAAATTAGATCTAGGTTTAAGAATCTTTTTACGCCGGGAACCCTAGAACTTTCAAAACCTTACGAACAAGTCCCTGACTTTTGCGCAGAGGACCCTAGAACTAAAAGGGGAACGCGAACAAGTCCCTGGGCTCATCGGTGTTGTTACGCCGGCGAAACGACGGCGAACTGGCTCGGGGGATGTTGGGGGAAATGGAGAGGAGCTCACCGCGAGTCGGTTGAGGTAGGGCTCGCGGTCGGAGATGAAGCGGCGCGGCTCGTCGACGTTGAGCGGCGGCGCGGTTAGCTCCGGCGAGGTCGCTGGCGGTCTGCAGTGGTCGAGGCGGTGCGCGGAAAGGCTTGTGAGCTTCACGGGACGATGGTGGAGCTCGACGTGGGGTTCGTCTGCGGCGGGGATGGCCGTGGTATAGGGCTCGATGTGGAGGGGGGTGTTTGCGGTGTTAATGGCCGAGCGGTGGGGAAAAGTGTCGATTCGCGGCGAGGGTGGCTCGATTCGATCTGGGGATTGCTCGAGCAGCTAGCGGGGTGAGTGAGCGAGCTGCACGCGCGGGCGATTGGAAAGGGGTGGAGGGATTCGCGGTCGATTCGAGGTTGCGGCGGGGAAGCTCGAGCTCGGCTCAGGGTGTCCCGAGGTGGAAGACGACGGGAGCGAGCGTGGTGAAGTGGGAATGGCTACGCGTGGACTGAGGGGAAGGAGTGAGGGTGCTCAGTGAAGGGTTTGGAGTGCGCTAGGGGAGCTGAGCGGCCTCGGGGGTGTGTGTGCGCGTGCACGGGCCGTCACGGTCGCCATTGATGGCGCGGCAAGCTCGGGCAGAGCGCGCGCACGGGATAGGGCGTCGAAGATCGTCGCGTGGAGCAGTGGGAGATCTCCTACAGGGCCCTTGGCGCGGAGCAGGACGGAATCTACCGCGGGGAGGCACTGCACGACGCGCGCGGGAGCGCGCGGCCACGGCGGCGCCCGACCGCAATGATGGCACTCCGCGGCGCGAGGCGAGGCGGGCGAACGACGGCGAGGTGACAGCTCAGGAGGGGTTGGACAAGCACAAGGCGACAAGCGCCACCCGACGCCACGGCTCGGCCAGCTCGGCGCGGCCTCCGCCGCTCGCCGGCCACGTGGCGGCCGAGCTCCGGCCAGGCGCAGAGCGCGCCAGGGCCGAGCTGGCAGCCCCGGGGAGCTCCACTGCTACATTTGAATTTTCTCCAAAAATTTGAACTGAACGTGAAAAAGTGTGAAAATAAAAGTTGGAGTTGGAAAGGTGGGACACAACTTTCTTTTTGGGGTGAACCTGAAATTTCAAATTTTTCGAGCTCAAACAACCCAAATACAAAAAGGTGCCCAGAACTGTATTTTGAGTTTTTGAGGGACTAAACTGCAAAATTTTCAAACGTTCCAAACAGTGACTAGGCCTTATTTGTGATGGCAAACAACTTTTATTTTTGGAGATTTTCAAGTTTAGTACAAAAATTTTGAGATTTCAGTTGGGTGTCAAACAACCCTTGTTTTTGAATTTCAAATTGAATTTTCGATGGATTTTTGAATTTCAACCCATAATTCCCTTTTCAACCTGTTTCATATGTGTTTTATTCATTATTACATCAGAGATGTCACAGCCTACCCCCCTTAAAAGGAATCTCGTCCCGAGATTCGATTAAACTTAGGGATAAGGCGGGAAAAGTACCTTGGCTTACGACAGGATGTCGGGGAAGTTCTTCTTAAGATAGTCCTCGGTTTTCCACGTGGCTTCCTCCTCGGAGTGATGGCTCCACTGAATTTTGTACATTCTCACTCCTTTCCTTCGTGTTTGTCTCTCTTTCTCGTCGAGGATTTTAATGGGATGCTCTTCGTAGGAGAGATCCGGTTCAACCGAGAGTTCCTCTTGTTCAACAACTTCAGTCGGAACACGAAAACACCTCTTGAGGTGGGAAACATGGAATACATCGTGTACTGCTGAGAGCTTCTCGGGAAGCTTTACTCGATAGGCCACCGGTCCACATTGTTGAGTAATTTCATATGGGCCGATATAACGAGGTGCAAGCTTTCCTTTTAATCCAAATCTCTGCACACCCTTGGTTGGGGAGACCTTGAGATACACGTGATCACCAACTTCAAACTGAAGTGGTTTCCGCCGTTGATCAAAGTAACTCTTTTGCCGTGACTGGGCGGTTTTCAAATTTTCACGAACGATCCGAACCTTCTCTTCTGCTTCCTTTACAAGGTCAGGGCCATAGGTATACCTCTCACCTGCCTGGGACCAACACAACGGGGTCCGACATCTTCTACCATATAAGGCTTCGAAAGGTGCCATCTTAAGACTCGCTTGGTAGCTGTTGTTATAGGAGGATTCGGCCAGAGATAAACACTTCTCCCAATTCTTTCCATAATGGATAACACATGCTCGAAGCATATCCTCAAGTATTTGATTTACTCTTTCCGTCTGCCCATCGGTTTGAGGGTGATATGCTGAGCTACGGATCAGCCTTGTGCCTAGGGATAATTGCAATTGTTCCCAAAAGCGTGCTACGAACGGAGCACCACGATCTAAAATTATCGCCTTGGGTACCCCATGTAGACAAACGATCCGTTCCAAATAAATCTCCGCGTACCTCTTAGCGGTATAAATGGTATTGACCGGAATAAAATGTGCGGTCTTGGTAAGGCGATCCACAATTACCCAAATGGAGTCGTGCCCCTGAGGGGTTCTGGGAAGACCGACAATGAAATCCATGCTTATATCTTCCAACTTCCATGAGGGAATAGGTAGAGGTTGAAGCGTGCCTGCTACCTTCAAGTGGCTAGCCTTAACCCGCTGGCATGTGTCACATTCCGACACATACGTGGCAATTTCTCGCTTCATCCGAGTCCACCAAAAATTTTGTTTCAAATCTTGGTACATTTTGGTGCTACCGGGATGGATGGGAAATTTAGAGAGATGGGCCTCATCCATAATCTTCCTCCGGAGTTCTGTGTTTTTGGGCACCACGAGGCGATGTCCAAACCACATCACTCCCTGCCCATCTAGCCGGAAACACTTGTATTTCTCTTTCACCTTCTCCTTTGACAATTTCCTTGTAAGGATTTTAATGCTCGCGTCATTTAATTGGGCTGCAACAATCTGATCATGCAAGGTTGGTTCAACTGCAATATGGTTGAAGTACCCGTGTGGAACAATCTCTAAGTTGAGCTTGGCCATTTCATGACACAGGGTGTCAGCGTAGGACTCCACGGAAAGACAATAACAATGAGCCTTGCGGCTTAGCGCATCCGCAATCACATTTGCCTTGCCGGGGTGATAATGCACACTAAGGTCATAGTCCTTTGCTAACTCCAACCATCTTCGCTGTCTCATATTCAAATGTGCCTGAGTGAAGACATATTTGAGGCTCTTGTGGTCCGTGAATATGTTGCATGGAACACCCATCAAATAGTGTCTCCACATCTTGAGAGCATGAATACCCGCTGCTAACTCAAGATCATGCGTGGGGTAGTTTTGCTCATGAGGCCGGAGTGCTCGAGAAGCATAAGCAATGACTCGGTTCTCTTGCATGAGGACACAGCCAAGTCCGGTGCCTGATGCATCGCAATAGACATCATAGGGCTTGGTGCAATCGGGCTGAGCTAAAACTGGGGCTGAAGTTAAATGTTTTCTCAAAGTGTGGAAAGCTTCATCACATTTGTCATTCCACTCAAACTTGACTCCCTTCTTTAAGAGTTCGGTCATGGGTTTCGCAATCCGAGAAAAGTCCGGAATAAAACGGCGATAATAACCGGCTAAACCCAGAAAACTCCGAATCTCGTGAACAGAAGTAGGTGGTTGCCAATCTAGCACCTCTTGCACCTTGGTTGGATCCACGGATATACCATCCTTGGAAACCGTGTGACCTAAGAATTTCACGCTCTCTAACCAGAATTCACACTTGGAGAACTTGGCGTAGAACTGGTGATCCCTCAACCTTTGAAGAACAATGCGAAGGTGCTCGGCATGCTCTTCCTCATTCTTGGAATATATGAGAATGTCGTCAATGAAAACCACCACAAACTTATCTAGTTCTGACATGAAGACCGAATTCATGAGGTACATGAAGTAGGCTGGGGCATTGGTGAGTCCAAAAGACATAACCAAAAACTCATAAAGTCCATAACGGGTAGAAAAGGAAGTCTTTGGAATGTCACAAGGTCTGATTTTTATTTGGTGATAGCCAGAGCGAAGGTCAATCTTGGAAAACACTCTGGCGCCAGCTAGTTGGTCAAACAGGATGTCAATACGGGGGAGTGGGTACTTGTTCTTAATAGTCACCGCATTGAGAGGCCGGTAATCAATACACAACCTCAAGGAATGGTCCTTCTTCTTCACAAAGATAGCAGGACATCCCCAAGGTGATACACTTGGACGAATGAAACCCTTGTCTAGCAGTTCTTGGAGTTGAATTTTTAATTCAGCCAATTCATTGGGTGGCATTCTATATGGTCTCTTTGATATAGGTGCTGTGCCAGGTTGAAGTTCAATCACAAATTCAATGTCCCTATCCGGCGGCATCCCAGGTAAGTCATCCGGAAAAATATCGGCATACTCACATACCACCGGAATGTCTTTTAGTTGGGTTTCCACCATTGTATAAGCACACGCATTGACGCAAGTCCGTTGTGGCAGATATAGCACACTAGGGCCATGCGTAGGCGAGTTTATTTCAACAACTCGTTCCGCAACATCTAGCACAACCTTATGTTGAGTCTTCCAATTGGCTCCCAACACAATGTCAATCCCTTCCATACCAAGCAGAATTAAATCAGTAGGAAATGTTTTACTTCCCAGCCTGATTGGAACTTTTCGGGTGACTTGGTTGGACGCAATTTTACCTCCCGCAGTTGATATCACATATGATGATTTGGTATGGTACGATTTTAATCCACATTTCACATGAAATCTTGTGCTTATAAAACTATGTGTTGCCCCGGAATCAAACAATATCACAGCAGGTTGAGTGCAGATAGGGAAGGTACCAGTCATGTCTGGGGCTCCCTCGGGTAGGTCGGCCAAAGTGGTGTAGTTGAGCCGTCCTTGCCGCACCTGCACACGATGCTGCTGTTTGCCCTTGCTTTGCTGATTTCCCGGGTGCTGGTTCTGCTGCTTGTTCTCCGGGCAATCCTTGATGAAGTGGCTGTTACTGCTGCACTTGAAGCACTGATAGCCGGCTCCAGGGCAAGCTGGCTGTTGTGCATTCTGCCTTGGCGCCTGCTGCTGCTGCGGCGGTGGAGGGAAACGGGGCGCATTAGGCTATGGCGGCCTAGCAACCCATCCACCACCCTGAGGTGCCCTGGACTGTCCTTGCGGTGCAGCCGGGGGAACCAAGCGGAACCTCTGTGGCTGCGCGCTCGAAGGTCCAGCAGGAGTCTTCCTCTTCTTCTCCGCCTTGTGCACCGTGTTGGCGTCTTCTTGGGCGATGGCGAGGTTCACAAGGTCGCCATACGTGGCAGCACGGGTGGTGGCCAACTGAGCTTTCAACTTGGCGTTAAGGCCACGTCGGAACCTCTCCAGCTTTCTTCTCGTCAGAATCGGCGTGATGACCCGCATACGGGCACAGACCATTGAAGGCCTGGGCGTATTGCAGCACTGTGCGGGTACCCTGGGTCAGAGCCACAAATTCGTTCAACTTCCGCTCTACCAAGCCAGCCGGAATGTGATGAGCCTTGAATGCAGCCTTGAACTCATCCCATTCAACCACATGACCCTCCTGCTGCAGGGCCAGGTAGTTCTCCCACCATAAGACAGCTAGGCCGCGGAGCTGCTGCGCCGCGAACACGACCTTGCGGTTGGAAGTGCAAGGCGTCGCCAGGATGGTGAACTTGGACTCGATGGCTCGAATCCACGTATCGGCTTCCAAGGGCTCATCGGCTCGTGAGAATATTGGCGGGTGCGTAGCCAGAAAATCCTCGTATCGGGCCACTTGAGGCTGAGGGGCCCGTTGACCTCCTTGCTGCAGCATCTGCTGCTGCATCATTTGTTGCTGATGCTGCAGGTTCCGTAGAATTTCCGTTTGCGTGGCATACAACTGCTGCCACGTCGGAGGTTGCTGCGGTGGCGGAGGTGGTGGCGGCTGTTGCTGCCCCTCTGGCCCCTGCTGGTTAGCGTTGGAGCCACTAGCGTCATGACCGCTGCGGGTGATTGCCATCTGCAGTAGGTACTTGTGTTAGCCACATTTCATAAGCTTGCATAATGATGACAAGATAGAACGTGACAATATATTGAAGTTTACTGCGCAAAAATGACATGTCAACAAGCAGTTCGGAAGAAAAATCATATCTCCCAACAGGAAGCAAGTAAAATGCTCCAATTCGGTCAGTAGCTCGAAAATTTCATGTTCTACAACTTTCATGTTTGGCTCAGATTCAAATTCGGACTGGAACTAAGCCGAAAAATTCAAACTCTAGCTCTCTGCGTTTGCTGTTTTTCAGCAGGCCGAGCTGTAGTGTTTTGGTTGCCATTTTTATTTCGCTTAACCAATAGGGTTGCAATTTGGTGATCATTTTGTTTGACAAATTCCAAACAACTTTGTAGTTCACATCACAGCCCAGAAATGAATGGAAAACCCATCAATAATTAAAACAAGGTTAGCTGCAGAATGTTTTCAACACAGCTATTACAACTTTCATCAAGTTTTTGGATCACAACCACACCATTAAATTACATTGCCTCCAAAAGATAAAAAGGGGGAGCTCAACTCCATCTAGCCTATTACAACATGAAGCCAAAATTTAGGCCTAGCGGAGGAGTAACTTGCCCATAGGTGAAGGTGGAGCTGGAAGGGGCGGCATGTCATCCTCGGTGTCCATGTCGGAATCGGGGGCCTCTCCTTCTCCTTGCTCTCCCTCTTGCTCAAGAAGGTGCTGAGCATCATGGGCGGCTAGCATAGCATTAGCATGCTCCAAGGTACCGTGTACCTCCTCAAGTTCATCTCTAGTTTGGGCTAGCTCGTTTTGGACATTGTTGTGCGCAATGTGGAGATCATTCAATTGCCTCTCCAAATCAGCAATCATGGCATCCCTGGTGGTCACCTCAATGGACAATGAGGTCCTCTCAACCCCAATGTCATGGGCACGGGCGGACATGTCCATAGCAAGGTTGAGCATCTCGCTCTGCGATCGTCCTAGAAGTGCCTGCAAACGGTGGTAAGCCCGCATCCACCTCATCATCAATGCAGCTGCAGCGACGGGGTTCTCCGCCATCCTCAAAGGGGAGCTAAGGTAGCGTCTCATCCAATGGGGATCATCCGGCTGAATCGGTGGAAACAACCCCAGCAACTGGTGCTCTACCAACTCCTGGTTCTGAGCAACAAAAGAGCTAATGCCATTCAAGGCGGCTAGCTCACAGGTCGTCTCCATGTGGTGTCCATGAACTTCCACCGTCCAAGTGGGGGAGCTAGGACACGGTGGGTGGTGATATACCACCAAACGCACACGAGAACGGGTCACACCACGGTCTCGGATGAGGGTCCTCTCATACTGCGGCGGGGTAGGGTAGTCGAGCGCCTGCAAAACCGACCATAGAATGCTAGGAAAGCCTTCCCATCCTAAGCAATCTGAGAAGGACACGTCGTTGGGGTAGCTGGCCAAGTCAGCGTGAGCGTCCATTCTGAACCAAAAAGAAAAGGGCAAGGGTGAGAACCGGTTAGCGCCAAAGAAAACAATAACGGATTCTGGATAGTGTAGTAAAAATTATAAAACTCGAAATCTACAAGCTCAAAAATTCCCAAGTTTGGCCAGGACATTGGTTAAGTAATTCCAAACAAGTTTCACGTTGAAGGTTTGAGCAGAAACTGCTGTCAAGATGGTGTAAAAATTCAATTTTTATCTCACTGTTTCCAGAATTTTCCAGCAGACAGGGGGTTACCATTTTAAGCATAACTCCAGTTTTACTGAACCATTTTCGTTGAAATTTCTACTGAACTATTTTAAGCATATACTTCATAATATTTATGACAACTTTTATGTTGAACACTCTTTCATTTGACAACGTTTTCAGTTTCGAATCATTGGTGCAATCAGACTGGTCTCAGCAGGAATTTGGGTCGTGATTTGAATTTCGACGGCGGTTTCGATTGGCCACGTGTTAAAATTCAATATTATTTCAGTGAAATACAATGCATGAGCGGCCTATTCGTTCTCACCAACACACATGCCAATAACTTTTGGCCTACGAAGTTAGTGCCGGTGGCTAGGCAATATCCGTCTCTCCCTATATTAACTAGCCGAATTTCTCTAACCGTTCAATCATACGGATCCGCGGTTAGTGTACCTGCAGAAAATTTCATTCCAGAGCATATTTAATCAACCTTTCGTGCCAGCACTCACGAAAGCGTCTCCATTCATTACCACCCACTATAGAGGTGGCACCCGAACGTTTAACATTGAACGGGCAATGTTCATATGTCACCAAGGCAACATATTGACAGTTTCATACGCTCATGAGATAGCGTATTGACTTTGTGCCGCCATCATATTTGCATATGATGCCGTGGTACGCTACAGCAATCGCCGTACCTTGCGCCCACCATACTATTCTAGTTTCATACGCCGTGACAGCGTATTGACTATGTGCCGCCACTATATTTCATATAGTGCCGTGGTACGTTACAGCAATCGCCGTACCTTGCGCCCATCATTGCGTAAAGTAAATGACAGAATGAAATGTGCTGGAAGTTAGTATTATATTATTTGCCACCTATCATATCGTGATCCCTTAACCCACATAGGCTTCACGCTCTAGATAACATCCTTAGCGGTCCTAAGAATAACCTTCCATCGCAAAGCGCGGCGGAAGTACGAGTTGGCAAATTTTATTCAAAAATGTTTATTAAAGGTTTGTTGCTCTCTCCGGTGCGCTGCTTCGGCTCTGATGCCAGCTGTGGCGGACCACTCCAAAATTATTCCAAGTTAAGTACCCCGGGACCACTAATCGAGTAGTCAGACACTTAATCCGGAATAAGCTGGAGCGCCGTCGGATTAAACCCGATTTAACCACGTACTTTTCTCGATCGAAACAACAGCACGCCCACATGAAGGTGAGTTCCAGAGATTACAACATTCCACAAATTTAACATACACAAATAGTATCTCAAAGTTATTACAAACCAAGTTCGAATTTAAATCAGAGTATCAAAGTCTTGCAGCGGAATAAAAGTAGTTCATTGCAGCGGAAATAAAAGCTAACGACGATACAAGTAACACCATGCTGAAGCCTGCCACGGTGCTACTCCTTCCGATCCTCGGCAGAGGACGGAACCCACTCGATGTGCCATCCAGGGGGAACCTGGGTAGGCCAAGTCAAAGCATCGACTGCCACATCCAACATGGTACCTGTAAATCAATGCCACAAGCAAGGCTGAGTATACTAATACTCAGCAAGGCTTACCCATCGGGTGAAAACTACATCACCGACGTCTAGACATGAGAGGCTTTTGGCTGGTGGGTTTGTTTGCCAAAAAGCAACTAAGAGTAGGTCCTTGCTTTCATGTTTTAGCATCATATTCTAGTAGATTTAACCATTCTAGATTAGCATCCTCCCTAAGCATACAAGTGGTGCAATACAATTTATTTTATAGAACAAGTTCATCAATCTCATAGTTTCACTTGTTACTCAATGCAGCAAGGCGGTCAAGCAGTCTCATTAACCGCGAGAAGCGGACAGTTCGAACCGAATTTTTGCTACCTGGCCAGGGGAAACCCATCACACACGGATAATGCTTGCTAATAAAGGTACAAGCACTTCCCAACCTTTCCCATCGATCCACAATTCGGAACTGGGTCCATTTCCTTAGGATAAAGGTTTACTGCTTCACTCACAGTCTCACGCATATATCCACAAGTGTACGGCAGGGGAAAACAAAGTTTCCAAGGAGAGATGGCTATCGGCCCTAGCTGCTTCAATCTGGTACCGGCTTACCGACTCCATATATCGGCATGCATGTGGTACGTTCAAAAACTTGACACACTCAACCACACGTTTCGACCTTTAAATCATTTATCATACACGGACGGGAGATCTACATCTACCATCCCGCCCGTCAATCCTTATGATTCCAACATAAGTAAAGACAAGCAACTCCTATGTCTCGCGACCGACAGGAATCACTCGACTTGTAACGGACCTATAGCAATGCCCTATCGATCCTTTCATACTAGTGTTGCAGGTCATCGATACTAGGAAATGTGCAGCTAAAGTATTCAATCAACTCCTTGAAACGTAAATGCACAAACATAGGGAATTCATAGATGCATAATTTTAAAAGTTAGGTCATGCTCCGGGGGCTTGCCTTCTTGCTCTAGCTGGGGGTTAGCCTCCGGGTTGGTCGATCCTTTGCCGGCACCTCCCTCCGGGATTCCTTCCTCGTCGGCGGGGATAAGATGGTAGTTGCCGTCCGGAATAGCGCCTTCTACATGAGATGCATAACTTATTGGCTGCCTATTGATTCAAGATCAAGGCCTTGAAGGCCATATTCACCTAGACATGCTTAAGTACTACTATTCTCTTCACAAAAATAGAGTAGAGGGTGTGGAAAATTTTTATTCATCTTTGATGGTGATTGTGTACATATATAAAAGAATTCTATTTATTACTTGCAAATTAGGGTGCTGTTCTGAAATTTTAGATTCTCCTTATTTTATTCTAACTAACTAACAAAAAGGTTTATTCTTTTATATAAATCAATTTCCACATAGATTCCTTCTCATTTTTGTTTCTCACTTTCTGTTCATCCTTTTTATCTATAAACTTTATGACAGCTACTGGAGTATAAGAGCTAAGCTCACTCCAAAATTGAGCTAAATCGGAGCTACACAATAGTTATTAAAAATAAATTAAACTGCTGCCTGCAGAAATGAAATAAATTCATATAAAATTGAAAATTCATCCAAATCAGGAGATTTTCCTACCCCAAGCTAGTCATGAGTACAAGGAGGGCTCTGGCCAAGTGGTGGCTCAAAATAACCCTTGGACAGTCCTCAATACATTTCTATCCTAAAACACATATCTATTTATTTGCTAGTCTAAACAGAGCAAAAATTAAGTTTTGCATTTTTAACAGATGTTCTAACAAGTTTTTAGGCCTCTGGAGAAAAATGGTGATTTTTCACTGCTCAGATTATTTTTAATAATTTCTGTACTGCAAAAAGACAGGAAAAAACATTTTAATAATAACCGAAGCTACACTCCATATTTTAGGTCCCCTTTGGACACAAGGTGCCCAAAGTCATTACAATCAACATATCCAAAGATCAACCCTAGAGGAGCTTTGGATTTGAAATGGTGCACAAGTTTCAAATTTTACAGTTTGAATTTTAATTCCAAAAACGGTTCACCAAAAGTATATACATGCTTAAAGGAGATTGGAGTTACAATCTCACAAATCCAGGAGTATTTTTGTGCATTTTCTTATTTTTGTACGATTTTTAACGGATTTTACAAGATTCGGGGGAAAATTAGATCTAGGTTTAAGAATCTTTTACGCCGGGACCCTAGAATTTCAAAACCTTACAACATAGTCCTGACTTTTCGCGCAGAGGAGACCCTAGAAACTTAAAAGGGGAACGCGACAAGTCCCTGGGCTCGTCGGCGTTGTTACGCGGTCGAAACGACGGCGAACTGGCTCGGGGATGTTGGGGAAATGGAGAGGAGCTCACCACGAGTCGGTTGAG
>JACEFO010000125.1:0-21079 GCA_015342445.1 Digitaria exilis
GGCGGCAACTTCCAGGGCAACCCCATCGGTGTCTCCATGGACAACGCCCGCCTCGCCATCGCCAACATCGGCAAGCTCAATGTTCGCAGTTCTCCGAGCTGGTCAAACGAGTTCTACAACAACGGCCTCACCTCCAACCTGGCCGGCAAGCCGCAACCCGAGCTGGACTACGGGTTCAAGGGCACCGAGATCGCCATGGGTCTACTGCTTCCGAGCTCCAGTACCTCGCCAACCCCATCACAAACCACGTGCAGAGCGCGGAGCAGCACAACCAGGACGTCAACTCCCTCGGCCTCGTCTCGGCGAGGAAGACCGCCGAGGCCGTCGACATCCTGAAGCTCATGTCGTCGACGTACATGGTGGCCGCCTGTGCCAGGCCCGTCGACCTGCGCCACCTCGAGGAGAACCTCAAGAGCGCCGTGAAGACCTGCGTGAACACGGTGGCACGCAAGGTGCTCACCACAAGTCCCGACGGGGACCTCCACAGCGCACGCTTCAGCGAGAAGGCGCTGCTCACGGCCATCGACAGGGAGGCCGTGGTACGGCTACTACGACGACCCCTGCAGCGCCAAACTCGCCGCTGATGAAGAAGATCCGCGCCGTGCTGGTCGACCACGCGCCTCGCCAACGGCGAGGCCGAGAAGGACGCCAGCGCGTCGGTGTTCTCCAAGATCAACAGGTTCGAGGAGGAGCTCCGTGAGGCTCTGCCTCGGGAGATGGAGGCTGCGCGCGTGGCGTTCGAGACCGGCGCGGCGCCGATCGGGAACAGGATCAAGGAGAGCAGGTCGTACCCGATGTACCGCTTCATCCGCGAGGAGCTTGGAGCCGTGTTCCTGACTGGGGAGAAGCTCAAGTCCCCGGCGAGGAGTGCAACAAAGGTGTTTCGTGGCCCTGAGCGAGGGCAAGCTCATCGACCCCATGCTGGAGTGCCTCAAGGAGTGGGACGGCAAGCCCCTGCCCATCTGCTAAGCTGAACACCAGCGAGCGCGAAGATGGAGGAGATCGTACCGTACGCGAGAATAAAGAAGGAGGATTTCAGTATTTCTGAAGGCTTTCTGATTGGTTGCGACTTTTGCAGATTATGATGTTGTTCCCTGTTGGTCCTTTTTGAGCTTGTTATCACGGTGATCTCTCCGTGTAATCGTGTATTCTGTCCCTTGTTGTTACCCTCGATCGCTGAGATGCCATTGGCCGTAGCCTGGCACTCAGCTTTCTGATTGTAACCTATATTTTGGAAGTAAAATGTAGTACTGTGTTTTGAGTACTTGTGGCGTGCTCCTCTATTGGAAGTAGTTACTTCTGTTGCATGGGAATCAAACTACATGAACATGTGTGTACACGTGGCCTATATGTTCATCTTTGTTTCTCCGATGATGAATCTTTTTTTGGCAAGGATCTGTCATCACGACATCAGGCAATCATACTTACTGATAGCTGGAACTGCAGTGCGTTTTTTTTTTTTGGGCAAGAGAAGCCTTGAACGATTGAGAGTGACAGACGTCCTTCCTCGCGTGATCTTGCTGGGCTTGCCGAAACACGACTGGACATCATGCGTCAGTTCAACTGTTGAAGTCACTAGTCGTCCATCTGCGCAGGGTCGGCGAGGATGGCGATGCCAGCCACTCCTCCTACCAACCACGGGAGTTCTCGGCACGCCTCGTACAAGTGACAAAAGTGATAAAGGGTTTGGGGCTATAAACATTTTTTTTTTTCAGATGAACAAACAAGAAATATAAAATTGTTTACTAGTAGTTCAGTACGTGCTTCATGTTCAGTTCCGGATTTTTGAAACGAGTTCAGCCCCCACCCCTACTTCTAATCATTATAGATTTGTAACGTTGCGCGTGGTTTGGAACAATCTTGGAGGCTGTTTTGTTTTCAATTTAAACGGGGTGTTTTGGTTTGCCGCCACCGCTCGCCACGCCAAACTGTGGCGGCGCCACAACTTTTATGGACCTGCTTGGTTGGTTAAATAGCTGCGCAGCCACAGCAATCCACAACAAACTCTAGTTCATTTTGGCACCGCAATTGTGGCCGGAGAATTTTGCTGCTGCAGGTTCCGCGGCGCCATCAATTGGCGTGTCAATATCTGGCTGGCATCCAAGCATGCTTGGGAGATCATCAGAGCAATATTTGACTGTCCATGGTAAATATCCTTCATTGACAGAGTGGACAAAGGAAATGTATTTCATTTCACCATATCCCATACGTCACCCCGGCTGATATGTATCACACCTACGTCCTTTTTTGATTTGTAACTTAAGTACGATCAGACACTGAAACGTGTGGAATAGTCGGTATTTATCCTGTAAAAGTTCTATAAAAGTAAGAAATGAAGTCTCTATATACTTTTTTTCCCGGATAAAAGACCAGTTCAAACTAGTAATCCATCGCCGAAAGAATTGACAGTACGAGGAGGGAGAAGGAGAACTAGGCCTGTTCAGGTTGACGATGATCTTCCAATGGCACATGTTAAGAAGGAATACGTATTGATCTTAGCACAGTATACCAGCTCTTTTACAAATAAGAACTCAGAAAAAGGGAAAATTACAAAGGAATTTAAAACTCCTAATCATCTTCCTCGACGACTTCAGGGATCCGTTCGTCGCACCGCTGTCCAAACCGCTTCCAATCGTCGCCGGACGCCGTGAGCCCAAACTCCCACAAAGTAGAGGCCCGCAAGCCCGCCAGAGGAGGGACTTAACTTGCTAGGCGCAGGATGCCACGTTGCACTGCCTTGGAGGTCCAAGGCGCATCGATCCCAACTCGGCACCACGACGCCACCTTCTATATCCAACGCCGGCAAATCCCGAGCAAAACCCTCAGTATTTCCACCAGAGCATCATATTCATCCGGAAATAAACAGGTCAGCAACATCATCACTGAAGAAGACGACGACCGTGCCGGCCCCTGAACTCCAACACATGTCTCCCCGGCCTCTCATTGGCCGTCGGAGTAGATCGCCATCGGAGAATGGAAGAAGCCGGGAAGAAATTATTCCCCTGCAACGGCCATCGCTTCCGCATCGCCTGCGCCGCCCAGGAACAAGAATCCACAGAGAAGCCACACTTCTCTAGCAAACCCTAGTTCCACCGTCAAACATCGACGGCGAACAAACTCTAAACCTAGGACTCGAAAAAAGACTCGATCTACCTAAAAGATGGACCCCCGCTTCCCTGGCCACCGGCTAGAGGCCGGCGACGGAGGGAAACGGTAGCCAGGATCGGTGGCGCGGCGGGTGGCGCGCCCTATGCGGAGCCGGTTTCCGCCCGTGGAGACGGTTCTTTTTCGTGAGGTTTAGGGTGTCGATCAGGTCCCTTCGATGGTACATTATCCAGTTCCCCTTTTGTTTTTCTCTCTCCATCCGTTTCTTCAAAATAGCTTATACTTTAACCATCGGTAGTTTAGTGTATAACTTAAATCTATTGCAAATTTCAGAGAGGCATAAGCAGTTCCAAAAATCTGTATTGTAACCGTTGGGTCTAGAAAACGCTTTTAACCATTAGTAGTTTAGTGTATATACTTAAATCTATTGCAAATTTCAGAGAGGCATAAGCAGTTCCAAATTCTGTACTGTAACCGTTGGGTCTAGAAAATTTCCCGAACCCCCGACCGACAACCAATAAATCTGCTTCTGTGATAAATTAAATCTGAGTTGGTGCGACCATACCACCGGTCACTGACCACTAGGCTAGATAACCTTAGGTAAGATTTTTGCCCCTTGAAGCTTAAAAAGGTTGTAAAGCAGGCTAAAGATAGAGTGATCACCTTTTTTAGATAATGAAAATAATATCCAGCTTATTCTTCTTGTAAAGAATAAATACTCCATCCATTCCAATATTAGTCATTCTGAAGGTCATTTTAGCCGTCTAGATTCATTACATTTTATATGAACCTGGTAAAAAAGCCTGGATGACTAATAATTTAGAATGGAGGGAGTACTCCATAAATTATTGCACAAAAATCACATGCCAATATCAATCGTTCGTAAACTAAAAGACTATCCATATGGGAGGCGAAGAAACGGAGTGTCGAGGTCTCTAGTGTCCGGCATGCTTGGATCATCAACTCCTTGTATTCTTCGGAGTGTTGTACCTGCACACATTGGCGAAGCCAATTTGTTCGACCTACACAAAAGTTTTAAGTTGACATTTCCAGTATATCGCCGTCACCCTATCAATAAGATTAAGTTTGGTTTGACCCTCTATTTTAACTAATTATTAAAAGATCACCACGATTCAAAGGTAGGTTAGTGTCGAACACAGCATGCAAAGCCCGCCACATGAAGCTAGCGTAAGCATTGTCGAAAAACAGAAGCTTGATGGATTCTTCAGCATTACAGAAACTACAAGTTTTACTACCATTGTAGTTCCATCGTACTACATTATCTTTTGCGAGAGCAACATCCTTTTTAAGTATCATATATAAAAATCTTGATATTTAAGGTAACTTTGTACGCCAAAATTTCTGTGTGACTTTAATAATACTGCTATTGAAAAAAAATATACATTAAGCGTACTGTGAATATTTATACCTTTGTAGGACCCTACAAAGGTATCTTTGGATAGAGTGATCACCTGATGCTTGACAATTTGGTAGTTATCGGACATCTGTACACCAACCATGATATTGATAGCTATCTTACCGCAGTCTGATCACCAATATTCAAAAGCGGCCACCTTAGTATCTGACTTTTTTATACTAGCACATAAGAAATATGCCATGCTCTATCCAATATTCCAATGGAAAGTAAAGGGTATGGGCAGACCGTACTGTTCTCTGTGGCAATTATTTCAACAATTCCTTGGTCAAATGAAATTAAAGAACGAGCTCTGAGATCACCACATTTCCGAGCACAATTTCCTACTGACAAAGGCCAGGAAACAATGGGTTAAGCAGAAACCAGCGAGGGACATAGGGTAAAAAGATTGCTGAGCTAGGTAGCATAGCAATTTTCTTTCCACGAGTTTTGAATATAACCCAGGCTGCAGCGAGCTCCCAAAGAAGATGACTTGAGAAGGCTAGAAAATCTGCATGGATAACTTACAAAAGAGATCAGGGTAGAAAACTTGCATAATGGTGACCAGACTGTCAAAGTACAGCTCTTTGGGCCGACGTGCAAGCCGTGATTGTTTTGCACCAACCATGATAGCTATATATCTTACCGCAGTCCGATCACCAAGATTCAAAAGCGGGCAAGTATATATCTGACCTCTTTATACTAGTACATAAGAAATATGGCATGCTCTATCCAATGGAAAGCAAAGAGTATAAGGCAGACCGGAGTGTTCTCTAGCCATTCTTTTAACAATTCTTTGGTCAAAAGGGACGAATGAAGCTCCGAGATCACCACATTTCCGAACACAGTTTCGTACTCACAAAGGACAGGAAGAATGGGCTAAGCAGAAAATCAGCGAGGCACATAGGCTAAAAAGATTGCTGAGCGAGGTAGCATAGCAGCATTTCTTTCCCACGAGTTTGAATATAATCAAGGCAGCAGCTTCCAAAGAGGATGATTTGAGGAGGTTAGAAAACCTGCATGGATAACGCACTACAAAAGACAGTTGTGTAGCGGAGAGGAATAATTGTGACTAGACTGTCACCTCTTTGGGCCAACCTGCAAGCCGTGATTGTTTGTCCATCACTTAGTGCGTGCATAAACTTACTAATCGTCCGATCCATGTGCTAGTGTTTGGTCAAGAAGCATGTGCTCCCATCTGTTTTAATCCTCCTATGAACAAACGACCACGTCCTAACAAAGACCTAAAAAATTCTGCTTTTTTTTTTTCCTTTGGTTTGACGAAATGGCCAGAGAGTATAGTGATTCATACACGGTACATGCCAATCAGGCTGGTAGCTAGAACATGTACAGCGAATTTTTGTTCAGCGAAGATACATGGCATCCGATGAGCAAGCACGTACTCGCCATTTCGTTTGACAATACGAGTAGTGCACTAGAACTACTGCTAGCTATATTCTACATCCGTGAACCCATGCATCAGCGAGCACATGACCACCAACACTGATCATTTCCTCTGCCACGACAAAATCGGCCACAGGATCGACAAACAAAAACACTGGAGCACTCGGGCCTCACCAATTTATCACAAGGTTCAAGCATGCAAGATTCTCTCCCTCTCGTCAGACAAGAGGTGAGATCTGAATCTCAGATTCAGAGGAGTCTGCACTCTGCAGGGTAGTGGAGAACAGAACAAAGAGGCCTCTGATGGTAAAAACATGCGACATGGGGAGGGGTCGCTCGTTAGAATGTTGTTGGTCCGTACCCGTGCATGTGGACCGTTTTTCGTTGGTTGCCATCAAAACAAGGCTGGCCCAGCAACCCAATTGATTTACAAGCAAAACATATTCCGGCAGAGTAGAACGGATGCGTTACCAGCTGATGAATAGGTCCGGCAGAGTCGGCCTTTCGCCTCACATGTCCAGCGAGCCAACATTGTAAACTGCAGCCCGATGAAGAAATGGTCGCATGCATCAGGAACGTGAACGAACAAATGAACAAAAGCAAGCAAGCCGAGATCTGAAAGGCTCTGCCGCCTCAGCTCATCTATAATGTCCTTATTAAGCAAAGATACAATGAGATTCAGGCACGCCACTGTCGTTACCAAACAGCAAGGCCGTGCCTGGAGAGGCTACAGTAGAGGCCAGGTAGTGACGAGCTGACGAAATCAGCTGGCGCGTGTCCGTCCTGTGGAGAGCGAGGGAGATAGAAGTAGGTGAGGAAAGCACCCGTTTGACCTGGGAGCTCGGATGATGTGCATCATCATCATCGTTGTATTGTATGCCCTGTGATTGTTGGTTCCAACCACCGCTCCACTAGTTAGTGAGATCGAGTGGTGGTATTGTTGAACCCAACTCTTGTTAAAATATAGCCAGCAGGCGGGGGGAAAGGATTTGCTCAACCAAACTTGTATGTACTACCACTTTTTACCACCAAACATGATGAATCTGGCCTGGACGCCTGGTCGAGTCGTGGGTACTGCACAGTAATTTCTTTTTTGAGAAATCAGAAAACACTCATTGTCGCTGCCACTAGGCTGGGCGGCATCATCCTGCACAAATCAAGTCAACAAATGCCGTGTGTGGGAACTTTTTTTTTTTTCAGAAGAGTGATGGGAACTTCTGTTGTTGTTTGCCGGGAAGCAGCAACCAAATTGCAAGGAATTAGCTCAAAAAAAAAATTGCAAGGAATTGCTAGGCCTGTACCGTGCGGGCCGGGCCGGTCCACGGGACGCGCTATAGTCCATTGGGCCCTTGGGGGGCGATGTCCCTCCCTAAGGCCCACCAAGTAGCATTGCAGTGTACATCCAAAAGGAAAAAGTCCTATTTACCCCCTTCAACTATAGGCAGAGTTCACGTTTCCACCTTGAATTCCAAAACCGGGTAAATCACACCCTCAACTTTTAAAACCGTGCGTTTTACCTCCCTGGTCAGCTTAAAAGAGGTTTTGATGGCGGTTTTTGTATTTTTCTTTTTTATTTATTTTGGCTGAAGCTTTAAAAATTCATAGTAAATCATAAAAAAAATCATAAAATAGAAAATTTATTTTTGTTGGACTCCGCATGAGTATGTAAACATAACAAATATATAATATGGTTACTTTAGTACAAAATTTTAACTATAAATTTAGATCTATTCATTTTTATGATTATTCAGAATAATTTATAACGGTTGTTTCTATGATCCAATTATGGTGAAATTTTTTGGAGGTCTTATTATTGTATGATTCAACTATAGTAAAACATTTATAATCATTGGATTAGGTATAAATTAGTTATAGAAAGTAAGTTATAGTGACATAAATAAATATATAACTAAGTTATACATGATCAAATGAGTATAATTTTTTTAGTACAATTCCATCATAAAATAATTAGGCCACTATAAAAATTTAGCCACAATTGAACATAAAAACTGGAGTTATGAATTATTTATTTTAATTACAGAAATGAATAGATCTAAACCTACAATAAAAATATTATGCTAAAATATATTATATTATATATTTACTGTGTATATATAATTATGTGGAGTCCAACAAAAATGAGTTTTCTATTTTATGAATTTTCTATGATTTACTATGAATTTTTAAACTTCAGCCAAAATAAATAAAAAAGAAAAAACACAAAACCACTATGAAAACCGCTTTTAACCCGACCAGGGAGGTAAAACGCATGGTTTTAAAAGTTGAGGGTGTGATTTACCCGGTTTTAGAGTTTAAGGTGGAAACGTGAACTCTGTCTATAGTTGAAGGGGGTAAATAGGACTTTTTCCCATCCAAAACCCGTCGTAGGGGCCGAGCGTAGGGTGGGCCAGAGTGGACCGGTGGCGCGGTGGGGTGGGGGGGGGGGGGGCTTCTCGTCTCTCTCTCTGCGGCGGTGCGAAGAAGATTCCGGGGGGCGCCGCGTGCTTTCCCAATTCCGAGTTCGCCACCGCCCACCGGATTCCTCGCTCCGCCTCCGCCGCGGCGCTCGGCTCAGTTGGAGGAGAGGAAATGGCGAGCGGCAACAGCTACGAGGGCGTCCTGCTGGGGATGGGGAACCCCCTCCTCGACATCTCTGCTGTCGTCGACGAGGACTTCCTCGCCAAGTACTCGGTTCCTACTCAGTCGCCTCTCTCCTCATCTTATGATCTCTGAACTGTGCCTACATGTTGTATCGGCTGATACTTTTAAGTGTGTATTTCTGTTAGTGGTGGTGTGATGTGGGCTTGAGCATCACCTGTTCACCGTCTGCGGTCATATATTTGCGCGGTCTGTATGTAGAGGACTAGAGCTGGTAACCTCTGAAAGACTGAAACTCTGAATAATCTTTCAGCTGATGTGACCAGCAAAATGCAGAGTGCCTTGGCGAAGCTACTAAGAAAAATCAATCCATTAGAATTTGGAAGCACCATTTTCATCAGTCCACTTCAGTTTACTTCGTTTCATTTAGAATCACCATTTTGCTCATTCATCTTGGTCACCTGACTAAGCGATGGTCTGTGAAATTTTTATCTTCAATTACGCTAGTTAATCAAAACTATCTGGGTTGGATTTTATCATGCTTTCTCCCTTGATCGTTAGCAGTTTGGTGGAACCTGGAGCTATACCACCAGCTAATTAAGAATTTTCTCTCTGTGCAACTGTGTGTTCTAGGTATGATGTTAAGCCGGGCAATGCCATTCTTGCTGAGGACAAACATTTGCCGATGTAAGTTACTTTTTCATTTAGCTTTCCTTGCGTTATCCAATATTGTTGGCTTGTTGCTGATGTAAATACGTTCTAGATATTATTACCAAGTTAATCACACATGAAAAGAAGAAAAACATGGAATGTATTATAATTTTGTATATCTGCATAGGCCTGAAGTGATCACTTTAGTAACTTAATATTCGAGCTGAACAGTCCAGGCACCATAGCGGAAAACATAAAACACTCTGAATAAGTGCTGAGTTGCAGATCTGGATTTCTCTCTGATTCCAGGTATGATGAATTGGCTAGCAAGGGCAACGTTGAATACATTGCTGGAGGTAGTACTATGATGTTCTATGTTAACTTATCAAGTTAATGCTTGAAGTATGATTATTGTTCATTCTCTCACTTTTGTATATTTGTTGTTCTTGATTCTTTCAGGAGCCACTCAAAACTCTATCAGGGTTGCCCAAGTAAGCTCTGAATATACTAGATCATAAATATCTAAAACTGTTAACCTTGAACAGTCCGTACTTTTTACATCTTCTCATAAGAAACGAAATCATAGCAGTCCTGATTGCTTCACAGTGGATGCTTCAAATTCCTGGTGCGACGAGTTACATAGGTTGCATTGGAAAGGACAAGTTTGGTGAGGAGATGAAGAAAAATGCTCAAGCTGCTGGTGTTAATGTAAGTTATAAGTTCGCTTCTGTTATTTTTCTTATCCTCTTAATGCGATTACTGTTCACCCTGTTGTACTACTGGCTATTATAATGTTGCCATTTATACAACAGGCCCACTATTATGAGGATGATAATGCTCCGACGGGCACATGTGCAGTCTGTGTTGTTGGCGGTGAAAGGTACGGTTCCTACATTGTCTTCACTAAGAAATTTGATTTATTTTAATGAGTTTCCTTCTATGTATAACCAGGTCACTTATCGCAAACCTGTCAGCAGCAAACTGCTACAAGTCTGAACATCTGAAGAGACCAGAGAATTGGGCACTTGGTAATCAAAATGGATCACTTGAGCTGCTTTAATAATTTCCATCGTGATAGTCTCATTTTAGAAACAAGGTTCATCATGTTGTTTTGGTACAATGTTACATGCAACATCCTGCTTTGAACTTGCCCACTGTGCAGACATCTTCTTGTGGATGTTCAGCTTAGCTTAAGTACCATGTTACAACTTTGCATATAACTAATTTTGAGTGTAACAGCACCATTATTCTTCAGGTTATATCGTTCTGCGTTTATTTTTAATTAGTACAGGGGCATAAATAATTTTTTGAACTTATAACAGAAGTTCGTTTTCTATATTTCAGTAAACAATATAGCGCCTTCTGGTAACTAGTTTGTTAAATTCATCGCGGTAGTTTCGCACAAAGCATCTTCACTGATTATTTGCACTTGGTGTATTTGTTTGATGCATCATGTTTCCTAACACTGATATTCCATAATTGTAGTTGAGAAGGCAAAATATATTTATATAGCTGGTTTTTTCCTTACTGTGTCGCCGGATTCTATTCAGCTTGTTGCTGAGCATGCTGCTGCAACTAACAAGGTAAAATGATGCCAATGAACAGAGATTGTTTTCCTATTGTATCATTTTATTGGTGGCAATGTTTGTAGGTGTTTTTGATGAACCTTTCCGCTCCCTTTATCTGCGAGTTTTTCCGTGATGCCCAAGAGAAAGCTCTTCCGTAAGTACTGAATGCATAATGATGTTTATTATGTGACCTTTATGTGAGAGCAGTATATAATAGGTTCAGTTTGTGGTGCAAAGCTTTATACCAACTCTGATGCTTGTTACTTTTTCTAATATTTTGGTGCGCTATATAAGATTTTAAAAGTTACGAGAGTTCTTGCTGATGCCAAACATAGGTACGTGGACTACATCTTTGGTAATGAAACTGAGGCAAGGACCTTTGCTAAAGCTCACGGTTGGGAGGTAACCTATCACCTTCCCTTTTAATTTTCACCAGTTAGTAAAATTATATTAAATAGCTCCTAAAAATGTAGACAGAGAATGTTGAGGAGATTGCTCTGAAGATCTCACAATTGCCCAAGGCTTCTGGGACACACAGGAGGATTACTGTGGTCACTCAAGGTTGTGATCCGGTAGTTGTGGCTGATGATGGAAAGGTAAATCCCCTGCTTTCAACGGCCATACAGTTTCTCTGATAAGCTTCATTGCATTGTATTATTGAGAATTTTTAGATTCTGTTTGAAATGCATAGATTATTTGCGGCACACAATCAGTCTTGACAAAGTTACACATAATTCTAGTGGTATTATATTGAACCTTGGCTACTTGAGGCAGATGTTTTATCCTATTCCTGATCATCTTAAATAATATTATAATACTATGGTGCTTGCAGGTGAAAACTTTCCCCGTGATCCTTTTGCCTAAGGAGAAGCTTGTGGATACCAATGGTGCAGGTAATCCATGGCTTTCAGTAGTTTTGTTTTCTTGAGCAGTTGAGCTAATCGCTATTTCACCATAAACTTCAAAGATAGCCAGATAGGCACCACTCCATTAAAACAATTCAATAGGTTATATAATGGAATCTCATATGCTTTTGAAATCTATGTTTTCGTTGTATTAGTTCCTGGAATCTAAGCATTGTTTGGTAGGTGACGCCTTTGTTGGAGGCTTTCTATCTCAACTGGTCCAAGAGAAGAGCATCGATGAGTGTGTCAGAGCTGCTTGCTACGCCGCGAATGTTGTCATCCAGCGTTCAGGGTGCACTTACCCTGAAAAGCCCGACTTCAACTAGAGCGATTTGTAGCATAATGAGAGAGGAATACCACCCCACACATGGGTTGCAAAAATGTTTCAAAGACCTTGTGACGCTTCCTGAATCGAACACAGAATATGGAAAGACAGAAATAATCACCAATATGGACTGCCGCCCTGCATTCTTTTACGTCTGACATCGTGTAACAGGTTCAGAGCAACAATTTTTCGAACGACATTCACAGGGCGGCGGCATGCACGCCGCTCGCCCTGGCCGGATGGCAGGGCAACATCGTGATCAGATGCACAATCCTCCACTCTCGCTCGGCATCGACGATTCGGATGGCAGGGCACGCCGAGGAAGATGTCCAAGATGCATTGCCTCGTGTCCCCGGCGGCGCGATCGTGCATCGTGCTCCGGTACTCGGCCCTCGCGGAACATCTAGGAGAGGTACTCAGGTCGCCCTGACGGCCTCACCAGCGACGCAGCTCCTCAGTCTTCATCGACACCACCGGCGGAGGTGGGCTGGCGTCCTCGTCGATGACGCCGTCGAGTTGAGGAAGCCGGCTCATATGGGCCAAGAGAGCAGCAGCCGTCGGCTATTAGCGGCGTGCAGGAACTGCATATCAAGACTCGGTTGTAGTGTGCAGCTAAGCATAGTTAGGATCGTGGTCATCAGACCGTTTGGGTGCTCCGTACAATAGTTCATTGGTCTGATCGGCGGTTCAAATATAGTCTACATTCTACTATCCGACACAACCATGAAGTGGGAGGTGATGGGTGGCTGACTGGCTGCTGGTCGGCGGCGCGGCGAGGTGTCTCTGGTCTCCATGGCTGTGTTTAGTTGAGGGTGGGAAAAGGTACTTTTTTTTTTCTGGAATACGTGTTATGTGAGGGAGATGAATAGGAAAGGTAAAAAAGGAATTTTTGGAGATGCGTGTTCTGTGAGGGGGATGAATAGGAAGTAAAAATGTACTTGTACGAACTAAACACGCCCTGAACTATTGGTCTCTGCTCTCGGAGGAGGGGACATAATGGATGGGCCATCCCATGGTTGCTAATTAACGAAGGAAAAAGTCCATTTTACAACCTTCAACTATTGAGCTCGTCCGAATTTCAACCTTGATGTACAAAACTAGAAATCTTTCAACCCTGAACTATCAAAACCGTTTGTCTCAGCCTCTTCCCTCTCTGCTGGTCACAATGGCAAAGGCCTCTTCACTCTCTTGCCTCTCCGTGTCTATAGCAGTTTCTTCTGCGTCCTGGCGCTACATTATATTTGACTGTACGCCGGAGTGCTTGCTGCTATTTCAGGTATCATCCTTGCTTGCGATTTTTTCTCATGCCGTTCAGGTTCCAACCGACGACTCATGTGCCATGTTGCTATTTGTGTCACTAGGTCGCTTGCAGTTACACTCTTGTCTTCCTCCAATTAGTGGTACTGCTTTGTCAGATAACTAAACTAAATTTGAAATGTGTGCATGCTTACTGCTACTGTACGAAATATTTTGGAGAGTTAATCCCTCCTTTCCCAGACGTAAGGTTTGCTGGCTGGGGGAGCCTGGGTGGCATGTACCAGCCAGGCTGACATGGGAGAGGCTCGAGGCATGCACCATGCTAGTGTTTGGTTGTTTGAATTGGTTCGTACAGATTAAGTAGGTCAGTTGTTTCGTTATCGCAACCGTACAGACTATACTTAATTAAAATAAAAAAGTGCTAAGATGATGTTTATTTTGTCCAAAATAATTATGGAGTACTTATTTTATCATATTCCCCCTTAATTTATTTTAGAATACACTAATGTGCCTTAATATATGTTAAGCATTAGCTAACACAATCATTAGTTTTATAGTTTACCCACGCAGTACATCCCATGAGATGATCCTGGAGAAATAGATTTCATTCTCTCATGGGGAGTCAGGCTCGCTGCCCGCCTTTGCATGCTGAGTCATTAGTTTACTCAGGCAGTACATCCCATGAGTCTGGCCGGAGAAACAGATTTCATTCTTGTTCCCGGGAGCTAGGCTCGCTGCCGCTTTTGCAGAGGGATACTATAGGCTCAAGGCTCAGTGCAGGCAGCTAATCACCCAGCACTGCACCATCGAGCGGAGCCTGGCTAGGGAATATACATGCAACAAATCGTGCCCTTAGTATTTAGATACAAAGAGTCAAGAGGGTAATATGCTTGACTTGCATCATTTTAAAAGTAGTAAGATTATGTGGTGTTTGGCTGCATCGGTGTTAACGGTAACGGTAACGAAATCAAATCCCAGGGGTATATATCACCGATGGGATTAATGATCAAGAACTTTGTTTGGTTATATGGTGTAACGTAAAGTAATCGTTTTACACTCAGAGCTGGTGGTATCAACTTTAGTGGGGCATATGCCCCCGCTGGGCTCTACATGGGTCCGCCCCTGCTCACACAGCGAGGCTTCAGAGATTGTGCCTCACGATCAAATAGAGGGACAATTGGGTGAACAGTGCCTCCTGGGACTAGGAAGTGCCTCTTGGGCATACTTGGAGACCACATCCACATGCGTTTGAACACATTAAGCGAAATTGCACTACAGGCGAGTCTTCATACAATGAGTATAAAAATTTGCAACCTTGATCTGCCGAAGAGCAGAGCACTCGATACATGCCTCAATCTCGGGGAACGCCACAATGATGGCCGCCCTAACCTGCTCAAAGTTTGCAAGCTGCAGCTCGTCCACGAGGTCAGCATTGCAGCCCACAACGATTACGGGAGTTTTCAACTGCATCACAAACAAATTAAACAATACAAACACAACAAGCTGTTCCATAATATTTTACATTTTGTACAGTAGAACAATGTCAAATTATATTGCGTTCATAAACTTGAGTGGGGGCATGTGCCCTCGTTGGGCTCTACATGGGTCCGCCCCTCCTGCTCACCTGCATGTAGAAGCCGTGAGCGGCTTCCAGCCGACGGAGTGAGTTTCGATGGCCGCCGACGATGTTGAACGGTGGAAGCTGGACGCGGCACACACAACATAGAGATCTAATCGAGAATACACAAATAGTCACGACGCCAGACCTCGTTCTACTCTCCGGCGGCAGCGCATAAACAGGCGCTAGCAGATGCAAATGGAGGTCCACTGAAGGAGATAATTTTTATTTTTCTACATGTATATTAGTATTTGGTGGGTTGGGCTACAGTGTATGCCATGACCCACCCGACATACCATGTAGCTACGCCCCTGGCTTGACTTACATCATTTTAAAAGCAGTAAGATTAGGTGGTGTTTGGCTGCATTAGTGTTAATGGTAACGGTAAAGAAATCAAATCTCAGGAGTATATATCACCGATGGGATTAATGATCATGAACTTTGTTTGGTTATATAGTGTAACATAAAGTAATCGTTTTACGCTCGGCGATGGCGATATCAACTTTACATGAGCCGGTGGTATCAACTTTACATAGGTGGATAATGGATCCCATGGTGGGATTTCCACCGCGATCTTATGTCATCGGACCTAAAACAAACAAAAACTAATTTAAGTGAATAGTGAAGTACCCTATCTAAATATAAATGAATAGTGAAGTACCCCTATCCGAACGAGTGTTTAGATAGGGTACTTCACTATTCACTTGCACTATTTATTTAATTGAAAACGGTAATTTCTCTTATAATTTCTCTTACAAATTTTTGCTGCATTAAAATCTTGTTATAGTGAATTTCGCCCGCTACACCCTGTCTAATGGGCCAAAATCATCCAACCACAAGGCCCGGACCAACTGTTGAAAAGATAGCAGGCACATGCACCATATCTCTCCCAAAAGGAAAAAAAAAACATCTCATTCTCAGACAACATCTCAGCCATAGGCATTGGAACATTCAGAGCAAAAATACCAGCAATTTAAAAACCAGAAAAAGCAATACCGTTTGTACACTTTAATGTTTAATCGACCTATCCGTACAAATACGGGCAACGCTTACGTTGCAGCAAAAAACAATGTTTCAAAGCACTTCTTCGTGGTGCATCCCTGAAGAATCGAACACATGACCCGAAACACCCCAACTAACAGCTAACATGCCCTACATCCTATACAAAGACAAGCATGTAAAACATGTTCAGAGCAACATTTTTGGATAGCTCCGAACAGAAATCGCAGAAACAGGGGAAGGCAGCAGATTCAGCTGCTACGCCGCCACGCCACGTCACCTGATACTGTTGGCGTCAGCTGCACAATGCGGCGAGCCTGGTGGTGTCTCGCTCGGCGTCGACATGGCAGAGGACGCCGAGGAAGACGTCCTCGTCGCAGGGGATGCAGAGCCTTGTGTCCGCGGCGGCGAAGCCGTACTCGTCCCGGGCGCGGTCCAGCAGCTCGCGGAACAGCGGGTGGTCCAGCGACGACACCCTCACCACGTGCCGCCGCAGCTGCTCCCCGACGTACACCACCGTGTGGCCCCTCGGCACGTCCCTCGGGATGGCCATGGCCTCGCCGCCGGCGCCGTCGAGCTGGGCCCACTCGCCCTGCTTCTTCCACGCGTGGAGAAAGGCCTTGAGGTTGGGGAACCTCCTCCTCGACGATCCGGCCCTCATGCTCGTATAGTTGTAGTTTGTATGCGTCGTCCAGTCGTGTGTGTATTTGGCGATGTACTTGGCAGTGAGTGATGGGTATAAATACTACTCCGGACTCCAGAGGGGTGCTTGTGCGGCTGTGCCTTGTTTGAGCATCGTTAAATGCTGACGGTTTGGCCTCAAGGTCTGTGTGCAGGTCGCTAGGGTGAGCGATCGAGCCATGTTTGGGGAGAGCGGTTTGGATAAAAGCTTGAGACTCTGTTTTCGAAGGCAGACGGCATGCACACGTAGGTCTACGTCGCGGAGGCCTGCAGCCATGGCAAGTTGCGAGTGGTTCTCAACAACCATGGGGATTCCTCCTGTCACACACGCATTGTTGACGTCATTCCAAGTGTAACAGATTGACGAATGGCCGAGCTACTATTAAGAGTCAAGAGGGATAATCTTGAATGGTTTTTTCTATTTTGAAAATATCAAACTTTTATAGTCTTTTATTATGACTGTTGGTAGCATGTTTGTTGGGAATGATGTTAGAAACTTTGTCCAAATTATTAAAAAAAAAGGTATTTTGCTGTGGTTGGAAAATTATCATGCGTCCGAAGGTTGGAAAATTATCATGCGTCCGAAGGTACCTTTTTCTATTTGGTAATAAGGTACCAAGACCAAGAGCTACTGCATTTTCTATTTTGATACGAGTTGTATCTATTTTTGGTATCGATTGATACTCTTATGTTTCATCCGTTGATTTCAACGTGATGCACGATTCTCATTTGTTTCAACTATCATAAAATTTGTCAAAAAAAAAGGGCCACTAGAGAAAAATGCCATTGGCCGCTCATAAAATTGTTGCCATGAAAAATTATAACTCTTGTATTCTACGATGGGTCTATATATGATATGATATGATATATGACGAATCTAAATTTTGGCAATGGAAGTAATGTACCAATATCATCCTCGTGCAAGGAAGATGGCACTCAATTTTGATGGAGAAGTATACCCAACAAAAGCCTTTGTGGTCAGGAACATGACAGAACTGAGTAGCCAGCATGTGTTGACCACGCAAGGCCGTCCAAAGGCTTCTAACATCTTCGGAGAACGTATGTAGATGCAGAGCTGTTCACAACGTGCAAGAGTGAAGAGGCAACGCGTACGTAGTACGTACACTTACGTACTAGAACGTATGGTGTGGAGATGGTAAGAGTGCCGTATAATGGTACATGCTCGTGCCGTCCTCTTGTCCTTCCAGCCACCACAGCTATAGTCAAGAACAGAGGATGGACGGAAGAATCTCGGCCCTCTTCTCCAATAATGGAAGGGACGGAATGAAATAGCGAACTCCGCCTCGAAGTTGGCAACGGGAGTTAGATCCTTGCACACATTGCCATCATGGTTCGGTCGGGGCGGGCTGGCTGGCTCTTGAGAGGAGGATAAGGCCGTCCGAGCGTGGCGTTGCGGCCGCGACGCCGGAGCCAAGGCGAGAGGGATGGCCGGCCCGGATGGGTCTCTGCGGCAGCGCGGCCTCATTGGAGGGGGTGAAGCCGGCATTCATGGCGTTGGAAAGGAGTATGGATGGGTGGGCTCCTCACTCTCTGGAGTATGGAACTCTACAGTGAAGCTATCGATGCCGAACGGTGGTTAGCTTGGACTGCGGCGGCGCCTCCGTTGCCGGTTGCCGCCGGCGGAAAGGTCACGACGTTTGTTAGTTGTTGGGCTTTTCTGGACTGGAAAGGGCCCAAATCACTCTCGTCCCGCGACCGTTAGGCAAAGCCTGCCAGCAGGTTGCTACTTACCGTCCGGCCCATTCGAATCCGGCCTGTCAGGCCCGTCGAGGGCTTCTTTTCGTTGTTGACTGGCCATCCACCCTTAATTTCTAGTAGTAGCCCCGTTTAGTTTCCCAAATATTCCTCAAAAATCTACTATTCATCTAACTTTTTTCTATTCATCCCACCTCTTCTACTCACATATTACTATTCATCTACAGTGTTTTTTTGGTGAACAGTGTATTTTCGGAGAATCTTTCCCCAATCTAAACGCACCCTTAACTTCTTCGTACTGTTGTCTATTTTTTTGGCACAGTGAGTGACAAGATATTTTCGAAAGTTTCTAATAATAGCAGGCGTGACAACTACATCCGCGACAGGAAAGTGCCTGCTGCGCTGAGCTCGCCGTTGACTGACCAGGGCGCTACGGCGGGTTGTCTCGCCTGCAACGCTATGAATTGCACTCCACCAAGTGATTACCTGGTATGAATTGCACTCCGCGTAATTGTCTATAATGCCCACCGGCTGTCGTCATTCGCCACTCGCCACCAGGCGGTGATTACCTGGTTGGAGTTTTTGTAATAAAAAGGAAAAAAAGGAAGTTTCGCTGTCGTCACTCGCCTCCAAACAAAAAAGATTCCAATGTTGCCATCTCAAGCAGTAACTTGCAGTGGATTGTACTCCCTCCGCTTTCTTATTGATGACGTTTAGACAGGGTAGAATAGTTCATTCCTAGTTCATTCCATGGTCCGAAACGTCAACAATTGACGAACGAAGGTAGTATGATATCAAGAAAGAAAAAAGGATAGAATACCATGGCAAAATAGATTATTAAATGTAAGCAAGAGTCCGGCAGAACGTAGAAAAATATTCCCAAGCTCGTTCCAAATGGCGTGTGTTCCTTCTTAAAACCCATTACAAAATTTATTAGAATCATCTATGCCAAAGTTCTTGACTGACCGTTTGTGCTCTTTATCATGATATCTTTCTAACTTGGCGACTTCACTAAAACGAGAGAATGGGTAGTTTTATTAGATGCGCGAGAAATTTCATCCCTATAAAATCCAGCCAGTTCGGTTACCTAGTTGAGCGCTTTACCTCTAGCTAGTTTTTAGTTTTGATAATTGTACAATAAAATTGTGCATATGTGCAACTACAAGAAAAGCTCAGGCTCGTCAAGCTACTAGAACTCGGCTCGTGAAAAGCTTGATTCGAGCTCGAGCTGCACGCTAGGTTCGTAAGCCTTCACGAGCTGAGGTCGAATCGAACAACTCGTCTAGGCTCATTAATTTCATGACCTTCTTAACTTGTGATGTAATATATTTAGTTCTATTACCTTTAGAGAGATGTGCATGCAAAATAAGTAGTTTTGTTGTGTTGTTTGATACCCCGCTCTGTTCCAGAATGTAACTACTTTTTATTTTTTTAAAGTCGAACATTAATAACTTTGATCATGAATAGCAAAAAGAATATAAAGATTAGCAATGTAAGAATTATGTTTGTACAGTGGTCTAGAAACCAACTATTATAATATGTAAATTTTTTATTTAAAATAAATTATACTTTTAGAAATAATGTTGGTAAAAGTTAAAATGTTTGATTTTGAAAAAGTATAAACGTAACTATATTCTGGATGGAGGTAGTAATATGTTAATGACCACCTAACACTACTACTATTATGTAAATTGTGACTACTTTTTCTTTATTTGCAACTACATTGCAACACCTAAAATCTATCGTATAATTGCACTCCAAAACCAACATGGGGCATTAACAAGCTTTCTTGAGCTAAGCTCGTGCTTTTTCGAGCTTTAGTAGAGCCGAGTTTGAGCCTGCCAGCAAACTCAGTTGAATCTCAGGCTTGTTTCCAGGCCGAGCTTGAGATTGCAAGCTCGCTTGAGCTCAACTTGTTTGCAGAACTAGCATAAGGCCATGTTTCATGCACCAATTATCAGAGCGCTGGTGTTTTGGGTCGCTGTACCATGTAGTTAAAATACTTTTAGATTTTACCATCAATGTCTCTTTGAATAGTTTAAATAAAATTTTAATAATGGGGAAAAATTGTCTTCAATAGTAATGTTACAAAATACTACATATTTAATATATTACTTTTTGTGAATGTGTTTAATTAAGGTTTTTAATTTATGTCAATTTGCTGTCCTAATTACCGAATCATTGTGTCTCCGAAATAACAATTATTTGAAGGCAACTGATTTGTTCCCAAGGAGAATATCACTGCCCTTTTGTGCTAGACTCGGTCTCTGTTGTGTGTTGGCCCCGTTCCCGTCGGCCCGTACAGTACGTTGACGTCAAATGTGGCTTCTTTTAAGCCCCACGCGCACACATAAATATATGGTTATTCTCTTTTGTTAGGATTTCACACAGAAGCAATCCTCAAAGGCTCAGTGCTCTCGGCGTCCTGGGAAAGACGAAACTCTCAAGAAAATAAGCAAAGGTACATTCTATTGAATTCCCCTCGCTATTTTCAGCTCAGCTTACTGAATTTTTGCCCTCCACCGGTTAGGCTATAACTTGTACTAATTCCAGAGCCGTAATCCGTAAAGTTCATTTAGTATCGCTTGCATGAAAGGAGTTATGCTTTTTAGGCAAACGGGCGGAGTGCTCGGAGTATAATCCAACAGCTTGCGCGATTTTTGTTATCTCAGATCTGGTAGTTTGCATCTTCGAAATAGGCAATGTTAAGTTCAAAAGCAGTAGCAACTACTAATCCGTAGTGGGGAATCAAACTATACAAATACACCATATATGCGTCTTTGACCGTCTTGTGGTTTCTGTGCGAGGCGATGGCCTTCACGATCTCCTCCCTGCGCC
>JACEFO010000126.1:0-30093 GCA_015342445.1 Digitaria exilis
TTAGCGACGCGATCACTAGTTAGTGCCGGTGTGACAATCAGGCACCGACACATAGCAGATCAGGGATTCAGATCACTATTATGTGCCATAATCATGTTCATATTTGTAAGAACTCGGCAAGCATGGCCAAGCGTTTTCTGACTTTGAAGAAACGATAAGGCAACATCTTCTCTGTATTTATGGCAACAACACTATATTTCTCAACTTAAAGCTTTCTCAACAAATGTTGGTCAGGTATACTTAGATGAAAATGACATGTCCTGCATTGCTAGACCATCGACCATTCCAGAGTTGAATTATTGGTGGCATCATGAATACATTCTCTTAAGTCTTAAAAACATCCAGATCAACGGAAACGATATACAATGATCCACATGTTTTATTTCAAAAAAAAGATCCCACATGTATACAATACCCCAAATTTGAATTTGAGATGCAACGATCATGCACGTGATTTTTTCTGAAGCCGCGAGGTGCATGCAAACGCTCAGGCATCCAGGGATCTCAACCAGAGCTAGGGAGCAACGATCTCGGGGTTCCAGGGATCTCACGAGAGGGAGGACGGGAGGCGCCAATTTTGGGTGGATCTCGATGGCGATCTGTGCTAGGTTGTAGCTGATCGTGGAGGTGCGAGAAGGCCAGCGCCGATCCCCGCAAGTCCACGCCTAGTGGAGGAAGCGGCCTCGGTGGATGATCTTGCTGTTGTCGTTCATTCCGGGCGCGTCCAGAGTGGCATCGACTGGAGCGTGGTGAGGACTCCGGCCTTCTCGCACGCCAAAGAGTCCCTGGAACAACGCCCAGGGGTGACAGGGGGGCGTCTATACGCTTGGCAGACGTTGAACCGAGGCGGACTCCGACGACGTCGGAGAGGAATCCAGGCAGCAGCACCCGAGGGCGCGGACTCAGATGGCAGCACCCACACGACGATGGCCCCGAGGGCGTCAAAGAAGGGATACCCGGCGGCGTCAGTGAGGGATCCCGGTGGCGGCAGCCCAGCGGCACCAGAGAGGGGGAGAAGACGGTGGTGTTCCGTTGATCATCGTCACAGCGAGGGCAGGCGACGGCTGATAGCGGGTGGTCGCGTGGGGATCCAGAAGGCGGTGAGTTGCGGTGGAGGGAATGGAGGGGCAACGGGAATAGATATCGGCGAGGAAGAAACGGAGGGGCGACGGGAACAAAGGATGTCACGGTGATTGCGGGGGACGAGAGAATTCGCGGGCGACGGAAATCGAGGGGCGATGGGCCCGCGTGGTGAAGCCCGTGGTAGCAGGCGACACCAACTACCCCATGCACTCTTTTTAGGAGTAGAGATTGGCTTACCGCCGCCACTAGACAAACGGACAAACAATACTATTCCGGCGAAAGCTTTTCTTAGACCCTTCTCTAAAAAAAATTGAGAAATCATTGAATTGGGCACAGTTACATATGCATTTTCCCCTATCCTAAGGCCGGACACGGTGCACAATTTCATCAATAACAAATACCAAAGAGTAAAAATAGATAATTGTGCTACGTGGGTTTCATGGCAACGAAACTCCCTCTCACATCCGATGACTCCCCCTTCTCTCCTCATAATGACCTTGCCGAGTCAGCAAATTGCTTATGTGGCATATGATTTAATGCCTATAAAACTCTTGATGAAACTCTCATTGAAATTGGCCTAACAGTCCACATAACTATGCAATTCCAAGAGTTACATAGCATCCTTAATTATATTAATTTTATAGATGCAGAGATATCTCATCAAAGGACTGGACAAACAGTTCATTGAGCTGGCTTAGTGGCCTGGTTCAAAATTGATCTGATTACACCCTTTCCATAAGTCTGAATTTAGATCATTTGAGTGACTGTCAATTTAATCAAGGCTCCATGGTATGGTATGAAATCTGGTCTTGAACAATATAGGGACCATAATAAATAAGAATAAATCAATATCAAAGAAACCTTTAGAAAAAGAAAACGAAATACATAGAGTGAAGACTAGCTGTTCTACTTGTGATTGGCTTAATTCCTTATAATTTTCATTTTCCTTTACTTTTTCTCTTTTAACATATACTATTTCTCCTCTTACCAGTTAAAATACTCCATCTATCCTAGAAAACAAGTCAATGCAGGAATTCTAGAACAGATTAATAAAGGGGCTAAAATGACCGTACCCCCTATTTATTAGCCATATTTCATAATGATTAATTTTTACATGCACAACAGATACTAAATAGGGAAAAACTGACTTTTTTTTTGGCAAAATTTGAATCTTAAAATGACTTGTTTTTTGGATGAAATGAAATGAGTATTTTAACCTAATAATAGCATATGACGGGCTCCCAAACGAGGAATGATGCAAATGAACTGATCGGTATTCCCATGTCAAAGAAGGAAAAATATCATCAGAGACATTGCTGCCCCGCAGCACTGGCGGAAATAATGCAGCTATGCAGCGACGTGAGATCTTGCTGGATCATGAAAGGCCATTTGGCCGACAGTTAGTGGGGCGAATTATTTGTCGGCAGTAAAGATCCTCGATCCCTTGAAATTAACCGATGGCTTTTAACAGACAGAAGTGCCCGCGAGTCGTTTGACTGTTTGCTGCTCTCTAATTCACGATCAGACGGGACAGCCGAAGCAAGGATCATTCTCAGCAAAATGCACCTCGGGGATTCCTGTGCCGTCAGCGTTGAAATCACCAGCCACCAGCGCGTCAATTCAATCAATCAAAAAATCGTCTCGATTTGTTGCTTTAGCCCACGCCGTTTGAGATTCGGCACACGGGATGCACGCAGCACGGGTTTGTATCTATCCGCGTGAGGCAAGGTGATCACATGGAATCATCCATCGGTGCACTCCCTGCTCGGCGACGTGAGCGTTACGCGATTGCCGTCGGATTTGCCCAGGACGAAGATTTGTCCCTCGCGCGTTCGTGGAGGGCATGGCCGGTTTCCGTGTGTGGGGACTGTGGAGTAGTACGTGTTGTCTGCTGCTTGCCTGCGGGTAGTTGCTCGCCTGACAGTCAACAACTGCTACTGTAACCGTGTTGAGCTGGGGAACAGTCTCAGTCAGAGTCAGGTACTACAAGCTCCTGTAGCACAGATTCCCTTCCAACTGCAATAGGACGGTTGGTGGTTACGCTACTGTTGAGCGGGCCACGCCTGAAGAAGGTTCACCGTTCGGGGAACTGCCAGCCGGCACAGGGTCCGCGCCTGCTTCCTCGCGGTCGGGGGGCAGCAGCCGCACGCGGCCATTCCTCCCCGCAACACGAGTTTAGTATAGCACAGTGCCGGCCAGAAAACACGCGGGCCACGGCTGCCCGGAGCTCGTTTTCTCCTCGTGCTGCTTGTCTTGTCGGGTGGCATGGCAACGCCAGCTCGCGCGTCCGTCCCGGCGACGTGGCCCAGATATCTGTTGGGGCAAGGCGCATGCTTTGTTTATTCTATTTTTTTTTCCAGAATATGGCTTTGTTCTTGTTTTTTTTTCGGAAAAGAGTGCATATATTTATCCAGGATCATTTGTTTACAATCCTCCAGGAGGAGCTCATTTACATAAAAAGGTGCATTTTCTCTCCACACTGCAGAATGCACCGTTCTTTTAGCTAATTGAGCTAGTTCATGAGCTACTCTATTGCACTATCTCTAACATTGTTAATCTCACTAACTGGGAGCAAGCGCATGGCTTCTTTTATCTCATTTATGATGTGTGAAGTCTTACCTCTATCTGCATTTGGGGCACGCAGAGCTGCCACCAGATTAGAGCAATCAGACTCCAAGATAGTTGGTTTTTTCACCTATTCTGCTGCTAGTCGCACCCCTTCACGGCAAGCCAAGGCTTCAACCTCTTCAGCCGAATCACAATGATGAAGAACACGCCACACTGAGAGAATTACATTGCTCTTGTGGTCTCGAATAATTCCACCCAAACTAGCCTGTCCAGAATTTTGAAAAGCACCATCCACATTTACTTTGACCCACCCTTCAGGCGGCGCTTTCCATGTTTCTTTTGGTCTATATTCTTTGTGGCCCTTATTAATTCTTCTCTGTTGTGCCCAACTTTGACTCATTGGTTTTTTGCCTTTTACATCCTCCATAGTCCTTTGGTTGATGTTCAAAAGAGAGCTCAGATAGCTTACTAAGAATTTTGCTGACCCTACCACAGAAGATGTGCCACTTCCATGAACTCCATCATTACGCAAATGCCATGCTCTCCAAAATAAGAGAAGGATTTGTGCTCTTTGGTCCACATCGATTCTCTCTAAGAGACAGATGAGCCATTCAGGGTCTGACTTAGTAATAATCTCCTCAGGCACTAATGTCCACTCTTTCCTCAATTCTTCACGTAAAGCTTTGGCCTTAGTGCATGAAACAACTGCGTGGAAGGCACATTCCTCTTCTATCCCACATAATCTACAAGTACTGATTTCTTCTAGATTTCTCCTTTTTCTATTTTGCATTGTTGCTAAACCATCATTTGCTAGCCTCCATGCAAATATTTTGACCGTCTCCGGGACAGGAGTTGATCACAGGTTCGCCCACATTTTTCGTTCACCTTCCTTCGAAGTACTGGTAGAAGTCCAATTATGTTCAATTAATCTTTCTTGCATGGCAACACGATATGCACTCCGCACTGAATATAAACCGTTCTTCTCATAATTCCAAGCCAACATGTCTTCTGTTTGACATTCAGGTAACTTGATCTTTAGTATTTCCTCTGCATCATGTGCATGAAAAACCCTCTTTATTAGTTGAACATCCCACTCTGTTGTGCCTGGACGCATGAGTTGGTTCACCCATCTTAGTCGGCATCTGCTCCTCATCCCTGTAACTTTTAGGGAGGAGCCTCGAGGGATCCAGTTATCTCTCCATATTTGCACCTTGTTTCCCTTTCCTATTCGCCATATCAAACCCTTTTTCAGCAGTTCTAAACCATGTTCTATTCCTTTCCACGAAGGCGAGGCATCAACTGGCTTTGTTCTTGTTCTGGCCACCAGAAAAACAGAGTACTATACATCGCTCCTTGATGTCACCACTTAACATTAGCTCAATCTCCACCTTCCATTTCAATCTTAGGGGTTCAGTTTCATTTTGTTGAAGCGAAGTTGCGTCACTTAGCCATTTTTTAGGCTTTGGCGCTAAGTAAACTGACATTGGGGCTATAGTCTTTTGTGGAATAATTGTATAGGTGAAATGACCATGCTTTCAGTGGTTTGGTGGTGGCACTTGTTGCGCCAAAAATGACAATTTGAGTTATTCAAAATGCCATGTATTGATATTGTGATAATTCTGATTTATTCAAATTGTAAACTTTGTTTTATGAAATATGTGTGCGAATTTATTTGGCAGCAAAAGGACTAAATGGTCTGAAAATGCTAGTCTCTATGGCAGTACAATTTCAGTGTACATAGCCTTAATGTCTAAAAAATGGCTAAGCGACACAACTTTGCTTTAAGAAAATGGATCTGAGCCGTTAGGATTGAAAACAAAGGTGGAGATTGAGCTAATATTACATGGTGACAATGTGACACCAAGAAGCAATGTTACTCAATCTGAGTCCAGGGCTGACAAGGTGACGCAGATGGGGCAGGCCCATAGGTAGGCTTGGCCCGTTTGAATGGGCCAGTGATGGGCTTATATGTTTACCGTCCGCTTTCTGATCGAATTAGGTGAAAAACGAAGAGGTAGCCCACTGAACACTGCAAACCCAACAAAAAAAATCAATTATGACACGCAAGGCCATCTTTTCTTTTCTTTTCTTTTCTCCTCCTCCTGCGGCAACCCGTCGACATGAGTGCTATGAGTTACTCGAAGAAAAAAAAAGTTATGTGAGATACCCAATACGTCAACCTGATGATTCATTTGGGTAAATTATAGACATATTAAGGACACATCAGAAATGGCTGCTTTGTTCCTTATTACCCATACTAATTATTGTAAAAAATGTATTATCTGTTTTGTTTTCTAATTGTCGGGTACCTGCAAAAGGGGTACCTCAATCTAAGTCCAAAACTACTTGGCGCCAAGGCCCACAACGACATCAACCAGGCTCCACAGCCCAGCAAAGGCCCGCCATCGCTATAAGTCTTCGGCGCCCATCCAGCTCGAGGCAAGCGACCACCCTCTAGCGGATGTTTTCCGTCTCGATCGAGGCTCGGCGGCCTCGAGGTCGACCCCTACCCTCGAGGGGGTGTTTTCCGTCTCGTTCGAGGGTCGGCGAGCTCGAGCTTGCCATCCAAGCTCGAGCCCGCCTCGACGGGAACGACGCCCAACGCGCCGCGATTCGTCAGAGTCGTTGAGACGCGGTCAAAAAGCAGGATCACTACTCCACGCCATCACCTACTCTCCGGAGAAGACATCGGTCAAATCCACTTGCAACAGGGGACGTCTGAGCGCCATGCTGCACGACCAGACCTAACCCTGCTAGCAGCACTGTGCCAACCACTCCTTTGACTTTACCCCCCGCCAGACGCACTGCTACCCTCGAAGGCAACCTCGAAGGAGACCATGGAACGCCGTACGCAAGACACTCCCCTCGACGTCGTGAACTGTCACGAGAAGGAAGGACGATACGTCAGTCCCTGCCATGTCGTCAGCAGAGTTGGAAGGCGCGATTCCCGCTCACGTACGGCGCGGCATGGACGAACAGTGCACACAGCGACAAACACATGTACTCGCACCCCGCCCCCTTGTCTATAAAAGGGGGAGGGAAGCCCATGCAAAGGAAAAGACACGCAGAGAACACAAGTCTCAAACGCACACCACACCGCACGGGGCATGGGAGCTCATCTCCTTCTCCCACCTTGCTTGTAAACCCCTACTACGAGCAACACGCAACCCGGTGCATAGCACCACTGCTGGACGTACGGCCCCGTGGCCGGAACTAGGATAAAACCCTTGTCTCTCATTCTCGCCATCTGGGAAACGAGCGTTTAGCACCGCGATTACTTGTGGGTGCCGGTGCGACCAAATCAGGCACCGACAGTTGGCGCGCCAGGTAGGGGACCAGCGCTGCGCAACTCTCGTTCCCGATGGCGAACTTCGGCGAAGGACGGCCTCCGCTGGGCAAGAGCGATCTGCTCCCAGCGGGCCGGGAGATCTGGTTTGGAAGCTTGCGATTCCGGGCGTGTGGCGATGATTACCACATGCCCATCCTCCAGCAGGATCCAAGCGACCGACCGGAGCCTCATCATCAGCAACCGGCGACACCACGACGACGGAGTCGTCCCGGCCCTCGTGCACGACGAGCACGCGCCGCGAGGCGCGCCACCGACGCCAGCGTCCCCCCTCCCGCAAGGGAAGGGGACGTCCTGCGGTCAGGACCACAGGAGAGGGCTACTCCCTTCCTCCCAGGGCCCATGACTCCGCGACGCGCTACGACGGCGCAATCCTATCCCTACGGGCTACGTAACTCCGCGGATGCGTACGCCTCCTTCGTCCGCACTACCATGAGTGCGTATGGCGACCAGCCTGATTGCCATCTAGTCTCGGAGCAAGACTTCGCCGATCCATTGCCCGGCGATTCCCGCGCGGAGTCCGATGATGGATACGCATTTATGCGTGGACACCCTGGTTGGGACTACTCGGGTCTCCGCGACCCAGAGGCCTTTATGGCCTTCCAAACAGCGGCGGATTATTGTTTCGGGTATTCCGATGATGAGTATGACCCAACCAGGGAGTGTTTCGTCATCAACGACGGACAAGTCAGCGAGGGATCGACGTCGGACGTCGACGGCAGGGGTGACAACCAGGGGGACAACGATGGCATAGATCCGATAGGCGCGCGACCATCGGACCCATCGGATCACTATCCTTCCGAGGACGAGCGGGATCCGCGCCACCTGCCACGAGCTGCTCGCGACTTGGGAAGTGGTGACGTTTCACCACCGGCACGCTCCGATCCCGAGCCGGCCACACAAGGCCACGAGCGCGGCACGGACGCACGGCATGCGGGGCGAGTGGCTCAAGCTCGTATCCTTGCTGAGGGCAAAGATGACGATCTCGCCCCCAGAACGAGCCAAAAGCTTATCGCGGCGGCCGCTTTGCTCCGAGCCATGCCGGAAGCAGCAACCCCCGAGGGGCGGAAGCTGCACCTCGAGGCCCGAAAGCTGGTCGAGACTGCCGCCCGACAACAAGCCGAGAGCTCAGCCTCCCGCCTTCGATGCTCCTCAGCCTCGAAAGGCGAACGAGGTGGAGAGTCATCGGTACGCTCGCCCCGGCCCAACGGCAGGGCACGAGCACAGTCCCGTGGCGATTCCCGCCGTGACTCGGCGCGACGCCACGCCAACGAACCACGTGCGCACGAAGCACGAACGCTTCCAGCGAGGGTGCCCGCAAGGTCACACCTCCGGGACACCCGAGGCGCGGTCGACGATGGCGATGCTCGCAACACGCTGAACCAAAGGCAGCGAGAGGGAAACCGGACCCACCAACGCGGGCGCATCGACGTTGGGTGGAACCGGGATGTGGGCTCAGAACCAGCAGGCACGCGGGTGTTTAGCCACAACATCCGCACTGCTCCGATTCCCCCCGTTTCCGACAGCCTACCACCATCACCAAATACTCTGGGAAACAGACCCCAGGGTATGGCTCAACGACTACCGCCTAGCATGTCAGCTCGGCGGCGCCACAGATGACGCCATGATCATCAGCAATCTGCCACTCCACTTGGCAGATTCCGCGCGGACATGGCTCGAGCATCTGCCCCCCAATCGGATCCACGACTGGGACGACCTGGTCGAGACCTTCGTGGGGAACTTCCAGGGCACCTGCGTGCGCCCCGGGAACATGTGGGATCTTCGAGGGTGCAACCAAAAGCCCGGCGAATCCCTGAGGGACTTCATCCGGCGCTTCTCCAAGCGCTGCACCGAGCTGCCCAACATCACCGACACTCAGATCATCCACTTCTTCCTCGAGAGCACCACTAGCTACAACCTAATATGCAAGTTGGGGAGGGACCCTCCCCCCGACGCGAACCGGCTATTCGAGGTAGCCTCCAAATACGCTTCGGGGGAGGAGGCGGCGAACGCCATCTTCAACGGCAAGAAGGGAAAGCGCTCCGAAGAGACGCCCGCGGAGGGCAGCAAGCCAAGGAAGCCCTCGAGGAAGTAAAATCAAGGCAATAGGGGGAAGAAGCATTGAACCCCTCGCGAGAAAGGCAACAACGGCGAACAAAGTCCCCGCAGTGGACCTCAGCCACAAGGGGCCTCGAGGCCTTCCATGTGGAGGAGAGTCTTTGATGCCGACGACGTGTTCTTCAGCATGGGACGACCCACCGCCGACGGAAATCCTCGCGAACGCCTGCGACATCCAACAGCTAAGTTGCTTATGCCCCTAGAGCGGCTTCAGCCCCTCGAACCCTTTTTGTACATACTTTCGATTGTACAAACTCTTGATTAAGTATTTGGCTTAGCTCTCGCAAGTGTGAACGAGTCAAGTGGACTCGAGTCCACTCATACTTGAGTGAGGGTTGGTCCTACCCTCGCTAGGACCATCCCTCCCTCGGGGGCTACAATGGGGACGAACCCCCGAAAAAGTCAATACTTTTACGAAATTCTTGTGATATCTCGAGCGTATCGCCAAGTGCTCTTTTGCAACCCTTGAAGGGAAGACACTAGGCGTGAAACGGACAAGGGCAGGGTCGCCTGAGCCGAGTGCTCGCCTACGCCTCGAGGCTATGGCAGCACCTCACTTCCCTCCGCCTAAGTCATTCACGTACGATCGATCCTAGTGGCGACTTCCTTTCAAGGCGCATGCATTGGACACAACGTGCATCGCAGAGATACCGCTTGAAAATAAAACTCGTTTAACAATACAAACGATGTTTAACGAAAATAAGTAGGATGTATGAAAACAAACAAATTGTTCTTACATCAGGAAACGCAAGTCTCTAAACTACCATTTATACTCGGGCTCGATGTCCTGAGGCTTTCAGGGTCCGCTTCCACCATCAAGATCGTCCCAGCCGCAGCCATCTTCGCCCGGGAAAGGACGCTCTTCCGCTGTCGGGGCAGTCGTGCGGTCACTTCGCCCACGCCACGCCTGAAAAGGCGCGCACACTCCCCCACGAAGTCGCAGTAACTGCCCTAACGGTCATCATGACCCCGCACGAAGAGGGGGGAGGCACATTCAACACACCAACCCTTGAAAGGGCGGCCTTCGTTCTACTGATCAGGGGTTCGAACTCTGGACCTCCGAAGGGTTTCGACAGGGGCCCCAGATCAACCGAGTCAGGGATAATCGACGGTACCCTCGAAGCTCGAGCGCTCGAGGAAACCAATCGATTATGTTCGAGGCCAGGCAAAGTGCCTAGATCGAGGGATCCCTCGAGGGGGAGCATCGAGCCCTCGACCTCTATCGAATGAGGTCGAGTCCCATCTAGCATATCTTTGCGAAAAGCTTTTACGGGCGTGTCCTATGACCACGAGCCTACCCTCATCGAACGGGGCATGGACGTCCGCTCGAACTACCCGCTATCAGCTCACCCAGGCATCCGTGGCTCGATCCCAATCGTGGGAAGCATGGATCGCCTCCTCCTCAGTCCCTCGAAAGGGACCCCGAGGAACGAATAAAAATTTGGGACATCTCGAGCCAAACGAGGCTCGGGGGCTCCTAGTGCTGTGGACAAACCCACACAACCGCGTTCCTCCCCACATCGGCCACGACTCCCACGTCTACCACCATTACCCCGCGCGGAGCGGAACACGTGGAGAGAACGCTCAAGGCTTCCCCCTCGAAGGGAGGAAGTCATCGTGCTACTGATCAGGGGTTCGAACCTTGGGCCTACGAAGGGTTTCGACAAGGGCCTCAGATCAACCGAGTCAGGGATAATCAACGGTACCCTCGAAGCTCGAACGCTCGAGGAAACCAACCGATTATGTTCGAGGCCAGGCAGAGTGCCTAGATCGAGGGACCCCTCGAGGGGGAGCATCGAGCCCTCGACCTCTATCGAATGGGGTCGAGTCCCGTCTAGCATACTTTTTGCGAAAAGCTTCAACGGGCGTGTCCTATGACCACGAGCCTACCCCTATCGAATGGGGCATGGACGTCCGCTCGAACCACCCGTTACCAGCTCAACCAGGGACCCGTGGCTCGATCCCATCGAGGGAAGCACGGGTCGCCTCCCCCTCGGCACCCTCAGACAGGGAGCGCGAGGCACGAGAAGTTCGAAATTCCCCCTACCTCGGGCACGGTGGTCGAACCCACGTCTGAGGAAGCCGCGGGTGCTCTTCACCACAGGTGTTGAGACCTTGGGAGAGTGTCAATCACTCTCCCAGGGCCTCGGGGGCTACACCCGCGGGTGCGCTAGCGCGCCCCCACGGATTCTCGGAACCAACGAAGATACGAGGGCCTTGAAAGCCTGGACGAACACCAACCTTCACAGGATGAAAACCTCATCCCTGCGAAGGCTCGGGGGCTACTGTCGGGTACCTGCAAAAGGGGTACCCCAATCTAAGTCCAAAACTACTTGGCGCCAAGGCCCACAACGACATCAACCAGGCTCCACAGCCCAGCAAAGGCCCGCCATCGCTATAAGTCTTCGGCGCCCATCCAGCTCGAGGCAAGCGACCACCCTCTAGCGGATGTTTTCCGTCTCGATCGAGGCTCGGCGGCCTCGAGGTCGACCCCTACCCTCGAGGGGTGTTTTCCGTCTCGTTCGAGGGTCGGCGAGCTCGAGCTTGCCATCCAAGCTCGAGCCCGCCTCGACGGGAACGACGCCCAACGCGCCGCGATTCGTCAGAGTCGTTGAGACGCGGTCAAAAAGCAGGATCACTACTCCACGCCATCACCTACTCTCCGGAGAAGACATCGGTCAAATCCACTTGCAACAGGGGACGTCTGAGCGCCATGCTGCACGACCAGACCTAACCCTGCTAGCAGCACTGTGCCAACCACTCCTTTGACTTTACCCCCCGCCAGACGCACTGCTACCCTCGAAGGCAACCTCGAAGGAGACCATGGAACGCCGTACGCAAGACACTCCCCTCGACGTCGTGAACTGTCACGAGAAGGAAGGACGATACGTCAGTCCCTGCCATGTCGTCAGCAGAGTTGGAAGGCGCGATTCCCGCTCACGTACGGCGCGGCATGGACGAACAGTGCACACAGCGACAAACACATGTACTCGCACCCCGCCCCCTTGTCTATAAAAGGGGGAGGGAAGCCCATGCAAAGGAAAAGACACGCAGAGAACACAAGTCTCAAACGCACACCACACCGCACGGGGCATGGGAGCTCATCTCCTTCTCCCACCTTGCTTGTAAACCCCTACTACGAGCAACACGCAACCCGGTGCATAGCACCACTGCTGGACGTACGGCCCCGTGGCCGGAACCAGGATAAAACCCTTGTCTCTCATTCTCGCCATCTGGGAAACGAGCGTTTAGCACCGCGATTACTTGTGGGTGCCGGTGCGACCAAATCAGGCACCGACACTAATCTTGAACAAATGCACATGCATTGAAACCAGAAAAACAACATCAGTTGGTTATTTGATAGGCTTTATACATTTCTCCATATATTTTGTTTTATTTATTTGAGTGTTAATTTAGTTAGTTAAGGATCACTAAAAACAAAATGACATTTTTTATACGACAAAATTTGTATTTTGTTTTTGAGAAACATAAGACAAAATTTGAATGACGAAGGCAGGCCTGACAACACGTCACTCAGCCCCTGAATTATCATTAACACGTCACATTAGCAAAACTATACAGTCATACTTCTTCGAGATGGTCTTCCAGCGTAGCACGCTTTCGGGGAAATGTTCTTTTTATGCACCGGGGAGGAAAGGTGCATTAAATAAAACACTAACCGAAAACAAAATGTTTGATGTACATAGCATCTCTACCACAGTATACGTCGTGATAGAATGACAACCTCCTAAATTGATTGTATAGAACTAATACATGGCCATATAATTTTTGCTAGCGCATATGAACGTTTATAGTAAAAAGCTTCATGTTGGTTTCGAGTCATTACAATCTGTCACTTACCTGCGAAAAAAACTATTACTTAGTTATATATCATGTTTAGTGCCAAAAAGAGTTTGGTTTGAGTTCAACAAGATATACCTAAAGGTTAATAAGAATAAATCATGGTTTTATAGATGGCAGCATCTGGAACCAAACTCTCCGTGAAAACTTTTGGAAACTTCAATTTGAGCGACACGACATTGATCCAAGGGGACGCTCATTGTGACCCAGATGAAGTTTCCATGGTTTTCCACGGAGATGATGGTCTCCACTTGATATGTTGCTTTAAGAATTTTTTTCCATAAGCTAACTTGAGTGAAAAGAAAAACATATTCCATGAAGGTAAAGAACAAAAGGCGAAATCAAGTGGCCTTAAGAGCATGTTTATCTTAAGCGAAGGCAACATGGAAAAAAAGTTATACAATCGATTTATGGTAATAAGTACAACGCATTTGATTGAAAATAATACTATTTGACAGCTGATTTATGACGCTCTAAACGGTGGAGGGAATGTAAAAATTTATAACCTGTTATCTTCAATGACTTCACTCTTCACATATGATTCAAATAAATCACATGTTTCACACACACTAAAGATGTGTACACATCCTACGTTGCTGTATTTATTTCGTGCAGATAAACTGTGCCATCGAGACCTGTCGTTAATAATTTTTCCGCTTCAAGCCTTCAATCCAACTCAAGCAGTGTCGAACTGTCGATTTCGAGAGGCAAACCCCTGCTTGACAGCCCGCGCGGCACTGAAACCAAATCCTATCCCCACATCGGATCCCGCGGCGATCACCGGATCGAAACCCCGCGCAATGGCTTCTTCAGCAGAGGCAGCAGAGATGGTGGCATCCGCCGCGGCGGCTGCCGCGTCGGAGGCGAAGAGGGAGGAGGAGGAGGAGGAGAAGAGGGAGGGGGCCGGGATACTGGGGAGGATTTGGCGGGCGCTGTTCGGCGGGCGGGGCGAGGACTACGAGAAGCGGCTGCAGAACCTGTCCAAGGAGGAGGCCGCCGTGCTCGCCCGCATGCGCCGCCGGGCGCAGTTCTCACGCCGCGGCGTCCGCAACCTCATCGCCCTCTCGGTCCTCGGCGAGGTCTGCAGCTTTCTTCCTCTTCGCTCTGCTTTCCGTGAAATCTGATGCGGACGCGACTGCTTGGCAAGTTGGGATACGCTGTTTCGATTTGTTCACTGGCCGCGTTTCGATTTGCATGCGGGTTTGCTTATGTTTACTTTTGCGTTTGATCAATTTTGATTGACCAATTATCATCCATGGCTTCCAATCAGAGAATCAGATTGAGATGATGACCTGAAGATCGTTCATAATGTCTGAAGCTACACCTGGATGCATGGTAAATATCGTGGTACAGTAGTTGTTTGGGGAGTAGTAAACTGTCACTGTGCCAGCAGAAGTTCCACGTGGGAAGAGTAATTAACTGTCGCAGATTCATTTTGCATTTCTTTTGTCTTTGACTAGTTTGGTTAGAGCGAATGCTCATCTGCGTTAAATCACATACTGGTTCATTGACTGAATAGGTTCAGTTTTGTTGTCTTTGACTAGCTTCTCGTTTTGTGTAAAGTCCAAATGTGTTAAAACAATAACTGGATGTAATCTCATCGATGGTCGTGGTGGGCACTACTAGTCCTCAACTCAATAATCAGTGTCAGTTTGTTCATCAAATAGTAGTTCATATTCAAAATAGGTTGGCTAAGATACAAATGACAATTGTGGATGTGTACAATCTGTTTTAGTTAGGATCAGCAGCTTGGGGGACTGTTGGGGTTACAAAGTGTACGTAATCTCTGTTGGGGTTACAAGGCGTACGTTGTCCTTATGAGGATATTGATACTGCAGATTATGATATCTCGAGTCTTTTAAATCGATAATGTTGGAAGCTCAAAACCACTGAAACCGAGCAACAGCTTTTCATTTACTCTTTAACTTTCAATTTATAAGGATATTTGACAGAGAATATAGGTTTTCAATGGAATATTTTAAAGCATCAGAAGCATGAACACATGTATAACTGGGTTTCAGCTAAATCTGTCATTGCCTGTGACCACATTTGGATTTGATGTAACTTAGTTTAAGTATGGGAAAAGTCTATTTTTCACCCTCCAACTATTACAGAAGTCTGATTTTCAACCCGCAACTACAAAACCGGACACTAAACACCCTCCAACTATCCAGACCGTGCAAAATTGGCCCTTTGGGTGGTTTTGAAGGTGGTTTTGTATTTTCGAAAAAAATTTAAAAATAATTTTGTATTAAAAAATTCATAACTAATTTATTTTGAACTAGAAAAATTAGAATTTGGTGCAAATGTTTTTCTAAAAATGTGACCTACATGTTGGTGCACCATTATAAGTTATTTGCATATTATTTATTTTTATTCTAATTATTTTTTAAAAAACATAAGACACTAGTAATATAAATATATAATACCCAAATAACATTAAATGGTGTGCCAATAGGTTGGTTACATTTTAAGAGAACTTTTGGCACTTAGTTCATATTTTTTGGGTCCAAAATGAATTAGTTATGGTTTTTTAAAGTTTAAATAATATTTCTGCTATTTTTAGAAAATGCAAAACCACCCTCAAAACCACCCAAAGGGCCAATTTTGCATGGTTTGGATAGTTGGAGGGCCTTTAGTATCCGGTTTTGTAGTTTGAGGTTGAAAATCAGACTTTTGTAACAGTTGAAGGGTGAAAATAGACTTTTCCCTTTAAGTATGGAGTATTTTATTAATCTATGTTTTGAATTTGTGAATGCATGATGGCATGAGCTACTTTGTACATAATCATGGAGTCAAACTAGATGCGAGTCCTTCAACTCTGCTGTGAAAGCTAATCAGATTCAAATATCATCATTCTGCTTGAAATCTTTTAGGTTATATAAATTAGTAGCAGTAAAAGGTTTTAAATCTTCATCCAGCTTAAAATATTTTTAGCCACTATCATTTTCTAGCATTGAAGGATTTATTATTGCCTAATAGATGATGCGTATAAACAAACAAATATTTGAAGGATACTGGAGTCCTGTATTGTCCACTTTCAGGAAATAGGCTACATAGTTCACTGGACTATCAATTATTTTAACTGTCTCTTACTGGCTTCTCATATCTAAAAAGTGTGTCTTGGGATACTATGTCTATCTACTGGCATGTCTTTATGTCTCGGCTTATTCCTTTGTAATAGAATGATTCTGTTGTTAAGAAGAGATCATTTTTTTCTTTTAAGCATCGCAACGACATCTTCTGATTGTTGCATAATTGATGATTACTCAGGTTGGAGCTGTAGTTTACGCAATCATCATGACTAAGTCAGAAGATCTAGATTGGCAGATGAGGGCTATTAAAGTGTTGCCTATGTTTCTTTTGCCTGCTTTATCCTCAATGATATATTCACTACTCGTAAGCTTCACAAGGATGTGTAAATATCTCAGAACTCTTGTCAGAATTTTTCATATTTATCCAGTACTTGATATTTTGATAACCAATTGAACCTTCAGATTTGTTAGCCTCACTCTTTGAACTTCATTTGATGACTTTGATTTATTTGAAGTTGTTTGCAATTTACCAAGCCTTTTCAGTGGCGTCTTTGATAACTAGTCCTACTGTTTGCTTTTAAAATATTTTATTGACTTCGTTTGTTGTTCTTGTATTAGCTGCTGCTGAAACTCACGAACCATTCTGAATATTGGTATTTAAGCACTGAAAGGATCCTTTTAGCTATGCTCAGAAAAGTGATAATCTAATTAGATGTCTGTATAATCAAATTTCCTAATGATTGTTTAATTTGAAATCATTAATATGGAGCATGGACTAAGAGTTTGTGAGCGAAAGACTTATCTGGCACTACCAGTTCTTTTTTTATTGTTATAAGATGATAAGAAAGAGCTTCTATAAACATTGAATGGTGTCCAGCCTAGTGCCCTGAAATGCCACCACATAGTTTTTTTTAATTACAAGCTTAAGTATAAATTAGAACTTAGTTTAGATCTATCATAAAATAAAGTATAATGATTTCCTTTTTATTCCCCTGTGCACAGTGGAGCGGAAGGATAAAAATACACTTGAAAGATTGAGAGCGGAGAGGAAAGCAAAGATTGATGAACTAAAAGATAGAACAAACTATTACCTGACCCAGGAGCTTATTCAGGTAAGCTGTGGTCAATACCTTTTATACACGAACTCTGATGTGCATGTCCTTACCATTTCAGTTTTGTTTTGTTCCTAGTTGCAACTGAAAACAAATTTACATAATGTTGAAGTGTGTACTATCTCGAATATTTGCAGAAATATGACCTTGATCCTGCAGCCAAGGCAGCAGCAGCTTCAGTTCTTGCCTCTAAAATGGGTGCAGAAACCGGCCTTAAGGTACATATGGGAGAGGAGGCAAAGTCTGACTCAGCACAGGCTAAAAGCAACGATGGTGAGGTAGCTGCCCCTGTTGGTCTAAGAAACAGAAAGGAAACAAAGGCAAAAGGCAGCAGCTATGTCAGCACCACAGCTGCTCATACACAACAGGACACATCAAATGAAGCTGGGAATGGTGGCATGGAAGCTACGCCCCCTTCAAAAGTCGTGGGGCATTATCAAGGCACAGGAACGAGTGATGGTGGCTGGATTGCAAAGATTGCTGCCTTGCTTGTTGGGGAGGACCCATCGCAATCGTATGCACTGATATGCGGCAGTTGTCATATGCATAATGGTACGTATATCACTGAATGACCTGAAGATTAAAAATTCTCTTTCATTTTCTCTCACATGTTACACCTACAGAATTGGATGCATTGCATGATACGTGAACTTGCTGACTTGCAGGATTGGCCAGGAAAGAAGATTTTCCTCATGTAACCTACTATTGCCCGCACTGCCGCGCACTCAACTTGTCCAATCAGTCTATAGGGCAATGCTCCAGCTCACAATCCGGCCAGTTGAGCCCACTTGCTATTGCTGATAGCAAGATTGAACTGAGTAGCAAGATTGAAGTCCAAGAGCTATCCGAGGAGGGAAATGCTGGGAAGCAACCAGTTGAACCAGCGAACTGAGCGCTCGCGGAATTTCGCCACTCTTTTCCCCAAGGAAGTATGATCGTCCCCTGCCGTGCAAACTGGTTGATACAAAGTGCTAGAATGTTTGTGATCAGTGGATATCCAACCTAAATGTTGTCTCAAAATAAGACTAGCTCTAGCTTCCTAATAGAACTCTCTTTCTTCTGATGTATTAATCCTCGTTTTCTGTACACTCTACCTTTTCACCTCTCCTTAATTTTTGTACTCAACTTCTAAAACTACTTTTTTTTATGGGAAAAACTACCCTCCTTTTTCGTATGGCTTCGCCCTGTGGTCGTACAGAATGGAGAAGTGCTTTGCGGTTTGGGATGCAATCGAAAAGCCGTGCCGCGAGATGGAAGAAGGCCGTACGAAATGGTCTGACGGCCATCTGGACCGCTGATGTCAACCTGCCACATTTTTGCTCGAACTGCTTGCGCTCAGTGGCTACTAGCTGGGGGACGTGGCCATCATCAGCAATGACCAAGGCCAATGAACATGTTCAGCGTGAGCAGTCAGCTTACACTATTTCCGCAAACTCGAGACCCATCGGTAAATCATGCCACTATAGTTGACTACGGTTAGCGCGTCGGGTAACTACCAGGTTGACGATGCCTACGCGTCGATCATCATTGACTTGCTAGTCAATGGAACATGCTGGCTGGATTGCCGATCGACAGTGTGGTGGTCCTGCCCATAGCCAAACCGTCGCTGCTGCAGCAGCAAATACAGCCAGATGGTGAGATGAAGGGGGGTGAGTTTGCTGTGTCCATGGTGAGATGGAGAATCGTTTCTTATCCAAAGAGACACAAGTCACCGTCAACGTTGCGTGCTGGCCATTGCCCATTGGCCATGAGAACTACTCAGTATGCCCGCAGCACTATCACCTCATTTCTGAAAGTGAACTCCGTAATAATAAAGAAAAAAATAAAGCGAAACCCACGCGTTCTAGACGGAAATAGGCAACTCGTGGTTGGAAGAAGGTGTTGGATAAGGCAAGTTATGAATTCTGCACTCACCATGTTCGGAGTAGTACATGCTACAATTAAGACAGATGATTGTTGAAGGGCCACACCTCGCTTTGTAGTACTAACTAGTCCTCAAGATGGTGGCGCAATCAGAGATACCGGCCTTATTATCAACGTGTGGCTCAGCTTAATTAGCCAGAGAGGAGTGCAAGCGACAATTAGCACCTGTCTTGCCGCCTTGGCTGCTGATGACACGTCGTTAATTTGGCCGCATCGAGCTGGCACCTCCTTCCACCAAAACCACATTAGCTCAAGCACTTGAAACAACATGTCGTTTGCGGCTGGAGTCGCCGCGAGTGAACGCACGAACCACCCTCGTCGTCATCATCAGATCATCAGGAGAAGAAAAGAGAAACCGTCACGCGATCACACCTGACTTAATTCCTTCCTCGTTTTGGTCCGACGTGGTCCGATCGACACGCGGATGCAGACGGAAGATCGGGATCGAGCCGAGTTAAACAAGGAGGTCAACCAAAAGCAAGCCAGTTAAACCGGCGGCTCAGGGATAATCGAGGGGCCCCACCTGCAGCGGCGCAGCGAGGGCGCACGCCACGCCTCGCCCGCTCAGCGGGCCCCGCGGTGATCTACTGATCTCTCGCCCTCCCCTCGGCTGCGTCTATATAACCACGCCCCCACCACGGACATGGACGGCATACGCAAGGGGTAGTGGACGGAGGGAGACACGCCGGGGGGCCTGTAAAGATCGCGTCCTCGCTCATCCGTAGGCCGTAGGCGAGCGAGCGAGTGAAAAAAAAAAAAAAAAGAATCCTTCCACTTTTACGGGGGCTGTCACGCTCCACGGCGCAGGAGGTGAACTGGTGGCGACTGGCGAGGTCGAGCCGAGAGGTACGGACACCACCAGCCCGGCCCTGCCCTGTTCCTCTCTCTTTCTCTCTGTTGCTCACTTGCTTCAGTTCTCTTCTGTCCTCTGGTTTAGTTAGCGTTTTACTAGCAGCAGTGGCTTTGCTTCAGTTTGGAACTTCTGGTAATAAATCGCGGCCGCAATTGCAAACCGCAGCCGGGCTGGGAGATCGTTACTCGTTAGGGTAAAGAAAGTCCTTCGACAAGCGTGGGCAGGAATAGAACACGGCACTGTTCGTTTCCTTGGGCTTCGGATGCATCGATTGGGTTTTCAAGTTCAAATCAACGAATAAAAAACTTTCCCTTTTCTTTTGGGGACTGGAGCATCTCGTCTCTGGGAAGGAAGAACAAGACTGGGTGGGGGTCATCTCATCGCCGTCGTCCCCTTCTTTTGTTTTGGATTTGAGTTGAGGCGGAGCTACCTGGGATTGGTAATGCAGGGGGAAGTCAGAGATTGCTCTGTTTTCTTCCCCCGTCCTCCATGTTCTCTCTTCTTGATTCTTGATTTGGGAGCGGGGGGTTCGGATCGCATGCCTTTGGTGTTGATCGACGTAACATCTTCGAAAATGTTGTTTTTCGGCTTTTCTCTCCAGTTTGGTTCGCAAATCTTGCCCGGATTGTTTGATTCCGTCTCAAGCACAATGCGCGACTGTTGAATTTTCCTCTGTTCTCTCTGTCCTGAAGAAACCCAATCGCTGAAAAAAGCCCCGTACTTTTATGCTAAAGACCCGCACAGTTCTGGGATTGAAATGTTCTTCGCGAGGAAGAAAAGAGGGGGGCCCAAATGAGTTCTTTTCTCTAGAAATAAATATCCCGGACGGATCGTATATCTGCTCTTTAAATTCTTCTTCGGATCAGCGAGTTCCCTTTTGTCTCTGCAAGTTGACGGGAGGACTTTTGTAGTCACCTTTTGTAGTCCTGCTCCGTTCCTAACACAAACTCCATCAGTCCACAATTACATAACTTTCTGCAACCTTTTACTGAACGTAGTACACCCACCTTCCTGTAGATTCAGTGAGGAGCTGGGTTCATCACTTCATTGCCTCCATTCAGAGATCTTACACCAAAACTTCACAAAGCTTTCTCTCATTTATTTAGAGATCAGACAATGAATTTTTTGTTGGGTGATGCATGAAGTCCATGTGTGTAGCCATGTAGGCATGGGAAAGAGAGAACAAGACCGCATTTGGGATTGGGCCCAGACCTCAGCCACTTCCTTCTAGTCCTTGGTTTCGGAAGCTGTTGCAATCAGCTGCTATCCTTGTCTGTCCCCGTCCTGCCACTATTCTCCAAACTGGGACAGCGACCCAGGAAAATGGAATTAAAATGGAAAGGTGGCCCCACATTTCAGCTGCTCAATGAACATGCATGTCTTAGAATTTTCTTGAAAGGCTCGAGGAAGTGGATAGGAGAGCAAAACAAAGCTTGAGTTGACCATTGATGGCGTTGAGCCAATTTTGAGGTCAAATAGAGGCAGGCATCATCAGGATTTGTTTGGCATAATTTCTTGAGCTCTGAGAAATCAGAACATGGTTTTCAACTGAAGAAGCTGAAAGCTTTGACATGTCACTTAGTAGGAGATAGCTAGAATGTCTGTGGAAATAATGCTGGGATATCTAGTACCAAAGCATGTATGTGTGCATATGTTGCCTTTGCACAGCTGCATATGAACTGCTATTAGGCTGTTTAAATAATTTCTCCTAGAGGTGTCATTTTTGGAGCTTGCTATAAACATTTTAAGAGATGGGGCTTGAGTTTATCTCAGAAGCCTGCATATACCGTGGTGTTTGGGTTATGCTAATCAAATCTAAAGTAGATACTTTTGAAACCTTTGAAATCAAATCTAAAGTAGATACTTCCCTTTTTAAAGTGGCATGGCAAAAGCACTGCATTTTTTTATTAGTCGGGAGAGCAAGTTTAAGTAGCATAGTTATTTGCATATGAAATTGTCACAGACTAAAGCTTTAAAGGATAAAAATGGTCTGTGTAGAATGAACTGGTCCGGATATTGATGGGTTCAGATGTTGGGTATTGGCACAATTCCTGCACTCCTGAGATCATGACCTTAGGACCGCGGACCACCTCATAAAGTTGTCGTGTCTGAACAGTTCCTTTCTTTCTTCTTCGTTACTTTTCTTTTTGAGAGTATTTGGGCAGTTTCTTATGGTTTAATCCATTGCTTTCTTTCTTGATCTCCAAGGCCAAACGTGTCTCCCTTTTTTTTATTTTTCTGTGTTCCAAGAGCGTCATGGCTGACCAACCTGTGCTTTCTCATTGACCAGTTTGCCCCTTTGATACGTGGCTTCTTTTTCCTCATGCACTTGTTGATGCCTGTTGCTTCTAAACATGGTCCAAGCATTAGGTTTTCTTTCACCTTTCTTCTTCCGTTGTGCCTTCATCATACTATAATTACGTGTACAGGTCTCGATCCTCCCCCCACACACAAAGCAGGATAAAAGCCATGGATCATGAGATGGAGCTGAAGGGGTGTTTTCGCCGGATCAAGAACTGTGCCATCGAGCTCTTCTCAACAATGGAGGAGGATATGGAGATCGATGATGAGGACTCGTGGGACCTTGTTGGGAGGGACATCCGGCTGAAGGCCACCTTCCTGTACATTGACCTCAGCCGTGTGATCGCCTGCTGTGAGGGTGAAGAGCACAAGAAGGCGCTCACTGCCCTCGCAAACCGGTTCTTCGTCTCCCATGGATGAGGTGATGATCCTTTCCCCCACTTTTGCAACAATTCATATTACGACTTAGTTTAATCTAGTTTCTTTAGTTCATGTGTGCCTCGGTTTGTTGAATCCAAGTGTCATGGTACTACAAGGCAATTATTAGGAGATTGTTGCAGCAGGTTATGGACCATTTGGATCTCCAGATATTTTAACAGCTTTGCCCCCCGGAAGCAACTTGCCAGCGTCTTTCCTTCTTCTTCTTGTTCGAGCTGAAGTTGTAGTGGTTACTGACTAGGCCGCAGCCAATAGAATCCAAGTGCACCTAGTCCCTTTTGGAATGCTGCTACTCCAGATCAAATTAGTCATCGGTCAACCCTTACCAAATCAGTGCTTGGAGTTATCAAAAGGGGGGAAAATGCTAGGCATTCTTTGTACAGATGTACAGTTACCTTTTGTGACAACTACTGTAGAAATCACTACTTGATTTGTTGATAACGTTTGATGCCCCCTCACTCTCTCTAATTAAGTGATTAACGAGACGGGCTTTGGTTGCTGGAATGGCAGCTGGGCGACGCGGTGGAGAGCAGGAGCCTCCCCCTGACGCAGGCGCGCTGCCAGCGACACGGCCGGCGCGCTCCGCGAGGTGTTCGCCGTCCTCGCGCCGTCCTGCAGCAGCCCGGGCTCGTGATCCGGAGGAATAGAAAAAAAGAAAAACAAAGGTGCGGAGCAGTGACGCGGGGATCTGATGGCATTGGCATCTCCATCTCTCTGGAGCAAACACAAACATCACCTGTGTATGTTGTACATAACTGGATTGGGTTAATGGCGCCTTCTGCTTCTCGTGCCGCCGATGCTCTGTGGATTGAGGTTACAATGCCAGTACAAATCAGCGTTAGAAAATAGGAATGTGGGTTTCTGAATTTCTGATTATGCTGACGCCGATCAGGAGGCGGGAATCTAGGATCTAGTAGTTCCGGCGTCTTTGTTGGACGCGCCACATGGATTGGACAGGGCCTTAACGTGCCCACGCTGCCTTTCGGCACCATCGTCGTCGACGCCGGATTTCTTTTGGTTTGAAGCGGTTATTCCTAGGAAAGGGCTTTAGGCTATGCCGAACGGGAGTGAGCGATCACGTCAGACGCGTCGTGCCGTCCAAGCAAGCAAAGTGAGGCTTCCGTCCCGTGCCCCATCATCCATCCAAATATCCGATGCGTAGTGTAGGCCTGATGTTCCAAGTGGACGCGACACGGCCCACCACGCCACCCGTGTTTCGAACCGGGGCCGCGAAAAAAGCACAAGGCAGTCAGCGCGCATTGCAGGCATGCTGCTTGTTGGACTAGTTTGGGCTTTCAAATGCAGCCGGTCCAGTAACTACGTCCGATCCATCACCAAGGGCCGTGACAACAACGCCCACAGTCCCCACACCAGACGTGGCGCGATTTGCAATTGGGACCTCCCACCACAGTTCTGACTGACGAATGCAGCTAACGAGGCTTTCCACTTTCCCCCCCTCTATTTCGAGCCGCCGCTGTAAAATTGTGCCGATACTTTCACCCGGTTTCTTTGCCAGCTTTAATCGTTGCAAGGGAAAAAAACTTCTCCTCGGCTGATTCATTACCTGTAATAAAGCTAAACCAAAGTCTATTTGCCTATTCTCGTGACGTGAGTCGTGGATACTATTGTAACGGCCATCTAGTTCTATAGCCATCTTCCGACCCGACCCAGCAATCCGAAAGGTCTATCAAGTACATTATGTTTCAAGAAACGCCGCGTCTGATGCGGTGCAGAACAAGACAACTAGTGACGTACCATGTCGACCATTACACTTGCCTGCTGCGTTATCCGTAATATCTGGGCGGAGCACACCTCACCCCGTCGTCGACAACCCAGAGGCGCCGCGGTGGCATCCTCACGCTGCACCAAAGACGCACGACCTCGCAATTGGCATCCGCGCCTCGCCGTCCAGGCGTCGTCGTCCGCCGCGACACCGTCACGGGACGTGGCACGGCGCAACAGCGGTCAGCAGCCACAACAGACGAAGCCATCATCAGCCACCACCGGCCGCCGGAGGCTAGCAGCGGACGGCGGGCCGCCGCGCTCCTGATGGCGCCGGCGGCGAGCAGCGCCGCCGGGACGTTCGACCTGCGGATCACGCTCCCCGAGGAGTCGAGCGAGGAGGCGGAGGCGGTGGTGCGGGCCCACGCGCGGAACCTGGTGCGTGTGAAAGCGGCTCGCCGACGCCGGGGGGTGGCGGGAGCTGCAGGCGGAGCTCCGCGCCAGCGCGTCCAACCTGAAGCAGGACCTCTACGCCATCATCCAGGCGAAGCCCGCGGCCCAGCGCCCCGAGCTCCGCAGGCTCTACTCCAACCTCTTCAAACAGCGTCACCAGCGTAAGAATTGCACTAATTTGCACCTCGCTCGCCATGGAGATTTTTGAGGCGAACACCATGGCAACACGACGGCCATGGTTTGTTTGATTGCTCATCCTCTTTGTCATGATGTTGGGTGTGCAGCTGGACTACGCGGCTAGGGACAAGAACGAGGTGCAGGTGCAGGAATACTACGGCAACATGGTCAACGCCCTCCAGGAGATCTTCTCCAAGATCATGTAGGGCAGAGGGAGAATGGATTACTTTTTTTAAGAAACGGAAAATTAGGAGCTTCGATTACATTCACAGGCAGGGGAGAATCAAATGGCGACCGGCAAAAAGGCTTTCATTCTTGCTATGTAGCTAGTTCTTTTTTAAGGAACTATTTAGCTAGTTCTTGTCAACTTCCTTCCTCTGCTAGACTGCTACATCTATTTACCCTAGCATCTTAAGGAGAAACACAAAAGAATCGTGGTTATTTACAGGTACAGCAAGACCAGAAAAACTGCAGTTGCCGAAACCTCCCTCGCTGTTGAGCCGTCAATGTTTGTGGGCCTGTTGCAGGGCAGTTTGGAGGCCGGGCAGCAGAATGGTTTCAGTCACCTCTCCATTTGCTTTCAGATAGAGGAAAGCAGGGGTCCTGGGTGAATGGGTGGCCCTATCGATCACCACTTGTGTGCAAAACCGTAGTACTTCTCCATATCGTCATCAATTTACTAGTCCAAAAGTCTGCCTAAACTGAAACCTGCCCGGCAGTGACCTACCATCCTCTTGGGCTCCTCCTTCAAACGGCTGCCTCCATAAACTTGATCCTAATAAGGAATAGGTTGGGTGTCAACAACAACACAAGTTTATTTCGTTGTTCAAGACAAAATCGTGAAAGGATCTGACATCACAAGACAAAGCGCTGTCTTCTGAATGGTTTCTGGTAAAGTTTGTCAAATTGGCAAAAAGAGTTTCAAATTCTTTACCATTGTGATGCCAGGAAGCACGAAGTTAGCAAGATTTTCATTTACTGACACGCGAAGTGGAGGCATTCTGGTACTCATTCCAGGCAGTTGGAATCGTGCTGTTCATGAAGAAGCATCATTAGCAGGAGAAGCAAACTGTATCACAAAAGCAAACCTTTTCAAGCATAACTCTGACCATTTAACTGGCGAACTACAAATGCATATGAGATAGATAATGCTTACATGTCTTGAAGTTCATTAATGTTCCTTCTTGCCCGATGGAAGAGATCAATGTTGTTCTGAGCCTGCAAGGGAGGAATCGGGATAACTATAAATAAAATAATGCCCAGAACCTATTATTGGAAGAAAAAGTAACGCTGACACCCGGTCCTACTAAATTAAGGGAATTATACTATACTAAAATATATGTTTTTTAATCAAATATGCATTTCCTCCCAACATAGAAGAATAGAAATGATGATTAATAAACAAACTGTAAACAGAGTAAAGTAACAGAGGAGGACTATACCTGAAATGTCAGTATATTTGCTTTCAATTTGAGTAAGAAGCCGATTATTTTCCTCGAGTAGATGCTGCACTGGATCTATCTCAGAGGCTACATACGGAAAATATGGCATGGTCATATATTATGTTACAAACAAGCATTCACTAAATCTTGCCAAGCTTGAGAACATGAATCTGGTATAGTGCACTACCAGAAACTACAAGGATTAAGTGCAAATCTGTGGATCACATAAAAAAAATTACAGTACATAATGCTTACATATTGGGAATGCAACTTCAAAGTGAATCCAGGTAAGTCCAGTGAACATTATGACAGGATCAGTATACACTGTTATCTTTGCAGTTCAATAGAAAATTGCTTCTTTTAGTCTTTGGTTTCTCTTCCACAAAATACTAGTAAGTACTAGAATTCTGCATGATCCCAAATCTGTTCTAACATGTTGCACATGCCAAAGTAACACTCGTGCATGATCATTGAACAGTAAACTTCAAGGTGACAACTTTCTTTTAATTCCTTTCTCTTGACCCCCAAGAAACTGTGACAATGTATACAGCAATATGCATCCAAGACTTACAGGTAAAAGATATGCAAATCAACATTATTATTAAATACCAAAGCTCCAATGGAGTTCCTACCTGCGATAACTTAGCAATGAGTCAACAATAAGTCAAATATGTTCAGTTACTCTAGTGGTTTTGGAGCGTATTACCCTCTCAAAGTGAGAGATAATGGCAGGTATGATATTGATAATAGAACGTGACAAGTTAACAGCAAATAACAAGGAACAAAGGAGATAAATACAAGCAATCAATTAGACTGATAATGAAGTGACCTACCAACCTCCAGATAGAAACAGGTTGTTTTGAACATTATGTGGCACAAATGAATTGCTCTCATGCCTGTTTGAAGAGGATGATTTGCTCCCCACAGTGGAGGCTCTACAGATTTATCCTGAGAAACAATCATAAATGGCTTCAGTAAAAAATATACAAATACAAGTGGTATATGATTAGAACAGATAAATAACCGAAGTGGTATATATTGACATTTCCTATATTTTCCACCCCCTTCAAAAATAGCCTTTTGAAAAGAAGCTTAACTTTTCAAAGTGAATTATAGCATGTTTTTTTAAGAAAAAATAATCATCGGCAGTATATAAAAAGAGCATGATAAGGAACAAAGTTCATCAAACAGAAAGGGATAGCAATACCTTTCTTTCTTTTATATTTCTGCCAGTATGGTGTTCTTGGGGCTTCCTTCGTCTTGTATTTACTTTCTTCTACAAGACATGAAAAATATTGTGTTATTGACATTTCTTCTACAAGACATGAAACATATTGTGTTATTGACATTAAATAAAATGATTAAATCGGATACCACATGCACAATTAAGAAATTACAGATTGGTGCAGAAATGTAGCTGTCATTATTATCAAGCTATGTTTCTTATGGAACTTAAAAAAAAATATAGAATTGATTTTAGCTCATTGCAAAATGTACACTGAAGGAACAAGCTGTAGACCTTAGTTTTGGGATCTGAATATTACAGTATTCATTATCAATCAAAAGGCATATGTGAGTAAGGGTCTGTTTGTTTTAATCAAGATACCACAAGTAAGAAACATATATAGAACCAAAAAGGTGGGATACTGCCAGCTGAGAGATGCATTATTTGCCATTAAATAAGGATTGGTTGTTGTCTTGATGGCCTCGTCTTTTTTCATCAAAATTACAAATCAACAGCAATAGAATAATGAACCAAAATCTGGCAGTGATTGCCAACTCAGGTATCACTATGATCATGGTCCGAAATGCACAAATAATGTTGTTTTGTATATATATTGAGAATAAGTTTAATATCACACTAATATATGCACACAAGGGTTAGTGGAATTCTATTCAGATCAATCTGCAGACTAATATAAGTTTTGGCATGGTAACACACAAAAAAAAAACAGACCAAGAATAAAGGCACCATATATGCTTTGAAAATTTTGTACAAGTTGCAGATATTCAGTGCTCAACTGCTCATGTTAGGAATCAGCTACCTGCCAACCCATCTTGGAGTTACACTTTTAAGCAGAAAGCATCCTCATATACTAATAATAAAATAAAAAAGATATTTCTACTGCGAATAACATTTTGTAAAAATATGTACAGATTAGAAGCTGCTTACCCCTGCCCCACTGGCACCTCATTGCGACGTCTCTTACTGTCTTGTTCGGGCAGTGATGCTGCTATTTTTATATACTTCATGATCCCTTGTTCATGAACATATCTGAAGAGGTTTTTCATGATTGTACACCACAGAAAGCAAAAGGGAAACATCTTAGCAATGATCAATGGGTTCCAGAGACTCCAACAAGTGGTATAAAATTCTTGTGGCACCATTGTTCGCATAATCTGAATCCATTGGATTCAGCACTTAAGGTAAAATTCAACAATTCAAAAAACAAGTTCTGAAAGGAACAGAATTGTATAAAAGTAGCAGTTGTAAAACAATTGATATGGACACGATAGTTGAGGTAGCTTACTTCTCCAGGCCATCTCTCAGAATTGAAGCTCAAGATGTGTCCAAGATCAGCAGCCAGCGGTCCTCCGTATTTGAGGTTCTGGCCCGGATCAGCTGGCATATTAGAATGAAACCAGTGGAAACGACCACTGAAGGTGTGGTGCTCAACATCCCCACACTGGCGTCCATCCCAGTGGAACAATCCCAGGTACGGTGGCATGCCTCCTGACCCGCTAGTGGTTGCACTTGTCTGAAACGAAACTACATGCTGGTTGCACAGTGGCTGGAAAACGCCCCAAAATTCACGTTAGGGTCGTCTGCCATTTGCAGGCACTGCAAATTTTCCAGAACAGCTTTAGAAATTTTCCAGCCTAAAAGCTAGCTCTCCGAGCTCCAAACACCGTTCAGAAATGCTAGGATCAGATTGAGAGGTCCGTTCAGCAGCTACAGGTTGCACTGCTTTTCGCACAACCTGGTCGAGTTTGCTGGCTGGTGCTCCCAAGAACCTGCAGATGATATTGAACAATGTTAACGAAAAAAAGTCCACGGTTTCAAGCCAAAGAGACATATAATTCAGCAGACTCGAAATTTCTCTGTTGAGATCGTCAGAGGAAAAAGAGGCTCAGAAACAGACTTCCTTTCACTCTGCAAATACCCATATTCAATACTGAGAATGCTGTCAGTCTTTTGCAACTAACGGAATTTTTCAAAAGGTACAAGGCACGCAAGTATACTAGAACAGCATTATAACGAATCAAATCGTCAGACAAAATCAATCCATAACTGAGTAGTCTGCATGGAAATCCTCCGAACAACAAAGACAAGGCCCATCAAAGAAACGAATGAAAAAAAGAGGAAATTTGTCGACAGGAGACCTTGGCCAGCACCTACCCCTGCAGCTTCGTAAGTACTTAGAAAATGACCTAGAAAATCCAAATCTAGAAGCGATAATGATTAGTTGTAGAAAAAGTCGGACCCCGCCAATATCAACCCGCGGCCGTACAATATCCATGATGGCAAAAACGCTGTCAAGGAACTGAATTTTCACTCTGAGAATTCATTACAAACCTGAAAGGCTGAAACTTTTACCGCGCAACGATTCCGCCGAGGGTAACATCCAAGAAAACGGCTTAGAAAGGGACAGCAACCAGA